>JAGFPH010002120.1:161684-174452 GCA_018207615.1 Philaenus spumarius
GGTGGTCCCGGTCCCGTTTAGCTCGGATAATCGGACTTCTACTGTATTTGTATTAAAAAAATAAATAAAGATGGCTGCCATATTGGAAAAATGGCGAAAATTTAAGAAACGGTAAAATTGTAATTTTCATGCACGTATAAATCCAGGGAAGTTTCCCAATTTAAAGTTTTTCGAGAAACTGATAGCTGCCGAGATCCCAATGGTGGCCATATTGAGTTGATCACCCTGTGTATACAAGTCCCATAATATTTACAAAAACTCATTTAATTTTTAAATTAATATTCTTGAATCACCAGCCTGTATTTTAAGTTTTTGCACATTATATGAGGGGGTACCCAAAAGTAATTGCGGTAAGCTTAACTCACCTAGTTTAAGTGAGACCGGTGTCGTCGACCTGGCTTGTTTTGTTCATCATTCTCATTTTGGTGCTGTTTTATTCTCATTTCGTTTTTTATGATGGCGAGTTTAAGTGAACAACGTGCGGCTGTGAAATTTTGCTTCCTGCTCGGAAAAAACGCCGCTAACACTGTTTTAATGTTGAAAGCAGCTTACGAAGATGATTCTGTTGGAAAAACTCAAGTGTACGAGCGGTTTGCTTGGTTTAAAAATAGTGACATCTCGATTGAGGACAAACCTCGTTTTGTACAGCCCTCAACTGCCCGAACAGATGAAAATGTTGAGAAAATTCGAGAACTGGTGCTCGCAGACCATTGTTCAATTGTTAGAGATTAATGGGTATTTTGGGAGTTCGGTTCAGCGAATTTTAAACGAAGATTTTTAAATGAAAAGGGGCACTGCCAAGTTTGTGCCTCGGTTTCTGACTGACAATCAAAAAGAAAGTCGAGTTGAAACATGTCGTGCTTTGAAAGAAAATCTTGAAACTGATCCAGATTTCCTGTCGAAGGTCATTACTGGTGATGAGTGTTGGTGGTATGGTTACAACTCCGAAACAAAGCAACAATAAAAAATGAAAAGAGAACAAAACAGCCCCAGTGAAAACTGTGACTACAGATGAACAAAACAAGCCAGGTCGATGACACTGGTCTCACTGATCTGGTAACGAGCTGCACTATATATGCCTAGCGGCAGGAATACATACTACACAAGCCCTGCCCACAGCAGAGCAATTCTGGTTACTTTTGGGTACGCCCTAGGACGTTGTTTCTACTCAGCGAAAGCTTACAAAGGTGCATGAAGAAATAGCAGTTACTCTTTACATCTGAGTCTTAATAATTATCTATTGATATTTCTAATATTTTATTTGTTAGAAAATGAAGTACCACATTGTGCTAAACAGCACACATTTTTAAATAAAAAATATATTAGCATCAAATCCAGAGATTAGGATGAACTGAGCAGTAATTCATTCCTAACTTATGCATTGTGAGTAAGGAGGTTTTGAGGCGGAACATTGTTCCAATGAAAGAAGGTTACGGTGTACCAATCTAGCTATTTTCTTCGCAGCTCTTCATCTGAAATGGATCGGAAGAGTTCAAAAATATACTTAGGTAATTGTTTGATATTTCTGTAGACAGTCAATAAAGATGATTTCTTGAGAATCTCACCAAAAAAAAAAAAAAAGACGCCATCGTCTACCCGGCAAACTTTGCTTCTGGTTAATGTCCAGCCAAATTAATTAATTATTCCAAAAGCAAATCGTCTTTAATTCTGGTGCAGAGTCCCATGTTTTTGAAACGTATGATTCTACAATCTAAAGTTAAAAATAAAAATGTGTTTGAAGTTGTATAATATCATTATTTTGTTTGTGGCTTTTTAACTACCACAACTATCTGTATGACATTATTTTTTATTTTATACATTCATTGACCTCACCAGAGAGGTTGAAGTATGTTTACACAATATAACTTAAATACAATATTTTTTCACAAATTGTTAAACATTTCATTAATAATTTCACGTACAATTCAATTACATGAACAACTTTAAATTCAACAAGGCTCGACATGAGCCAGTACTTTTCAAATTAAAAATAATATCCTTATTGCTTTTTCTGGAGTTTAAAACTCTGTTAGAAGCAGTTGATTGTCCTCCCCACACAACTACTCCATATCTAAGATATGGATAGAAATGAGAGAAGAGTAAACCACGAGACGTGTGCTGCTTGAACAAATTAGGTCTATTGCTAAAGAAACCCCTAACCTAAAAATTTGGGATACAAATTATTTTAAAGTATTATTATTGTGTAAATAAAGTAATTATTTGAATCCAGTAAACATCTGATTATTCTGCCAACAATGAAAATAGTCCATCAGCTGAGCTATGTATTTTAAGTGGACAAATCGCTCGCTCGTTTTAAAGCACTATTTTTAGGCCTCTACTTTCTTTGAAATTATTTGTAAACTTTAGTATTTTCCCCTTAAACTTGAGGCCATAACCTTTAGGTTAATAAACATAGGCAGAGTTTTCTTCAGTGAAGTTGGATATAATTATGAGAACTGTATAATTTAAGTTGTATATAATAATGTATAAAGTATTTCGTGTATATTTATTAAAGTTTGAATTCATGACACTCTGTTCAGTCCAACAGGTCAATGGCTCTTCAGATCATTTCTCGCGATACATTTTTTTCAGTAGGAGTATATATATAAAACAAAAATGTTTTGAAAATTGAAAGGACATGGAAGAAGGTGCATCCATCAACACATCAACAGAACAAGCAATCAAAGCATCAATAACATACGGTAACCATAAAAGTAAAACATAAATTCAACTACAAATTATATAAACACACAAAGTCCAACAAAAACAAAATGTGACATCTATAAAATAAAAAACATTTAGTTATAAAATACTTTGAAAACAATAACAGTTAGATAATCAGTTACATACAAATAATACAGCTACTAATCTATAAAAAAAAATTAGTACAATCTCATTTATAAAAATTAACATGCAGTAGTCTCGCGGTAATCCGCAAGCAAAAAACATGGACCACTCATTGAAACAGAGTAACCTTTATTGGCCTCTTACCAATGAAATAACAAGTTTAAAGTGGAATGAGTGCAGTAAAACTAAAAGCATATATCTATAATTTTAACAACAAAAAACACACTTATTAATACTGTATTTTCATCAGATTTTAAACCATAAAAACAATGTCAAAATATAATACTCCATAACACTGTTACTACTAACTTTAAAACTATGTTTATAAAAAGTTGTCAGAATTTTTTAATTGAAAAATTACATTTGTTTGATCTATTGTAAAAGTTATTTACAGTCCTACTTAAAAAAAAAAACCTTAATGTCTGTCTCACTTTGTGATAACTTTCTTGCTGCGTTATCTTGCAATTCTCTTAAGACAAAGTAATAGAATTCTAATTATTTCTTAGAAGGACAGACAAGACATAAACGGTACGGTGAGTCAACTACAGGTCACATTAAGAAAAACCTACTGTAGTTGTAAACTATTAAACTAACTCGATTGCTAATAGTAAGCTTATGTACCAATGAATACAGTATGCCAAGTATTAAGAAACAAAATACTCAAAGCTTAAATTATGGATAAGGGGCTAGTTTGTCACTTATTTTTCACATAATGGTCAATTTAGTTTTTGTAATTACAGTAGAACCTCGATTAGCCAAGCTTGGGTTATCCAAGTTTCCATATTAACCGAGGCAAATTAATTTTTTTTTTCAAATCATTTCTGTTAATTAACAAATAAATAAATAGGTTAACTGAATTAATTTTGTAAGTTAACAAAGAATTCATTGTGTGAGAGGATTTCTCCATAAGTAAATTTATAATAAAAACTTTTGTGTTAGATTGAATAGAAAGAAAACAAAACTGTCGTTTGCCTTGTACATCGAAAACATTTCCGCTCCTTACCCAACCCTTATCGTGACTTTTAGCAGACAGGTAGTATAGTGAATGGGGCCTGTAAACACTCCCCTCATCGCGGAGACTCACCATCCATCTCTTACGAGTTGTTTCTTTCCCTGCTACTGTATTTTGTTTTTAGTTGATGTCGATGTTAAACTTTGTGAATGAGAGTGTCATTATGAGTGGAAACCGAAAGCGTGTTCTTTTATCTTGAAATAAAACATGGGAAGCAATTAAACGATTAGATGGAGGTGATTCAATAAGAAAAGTGGCAAGTGATTTAGGTGTTGGGGAAGTGACTGTCAGGGATTGGAGACGAAATAGATCCGAAATTGAAAAGTGGGTACCTCAACAGTATTCAAATAAAGAAGAGGCTACACAATCAATGAAAAAAAGCGAGTGAGAAAAAACTTCAGAGGCATTATTTTTGTGCTTTTATTATAGTAGCTTACAGTATCCAATTTCTTTCATTTGAGTACATTAAAAAAATTGTCTATTTAAAATTATCCTATATATTAAAAAACAAAATTAAAAATCTTCCGAAAGAACGTGTGAGACTTCCACTGGACCGATTTACACGCGGGTAGTGTCAAATGAAATTGAATAACCCCTATATTTGCACAATTTACCGTAGATTTTGGTATCTGGTCAGTAACTATTTAAAAAACAAGATTAAAAGTTTTCTTATGGAAATTTAACATGGGGTAAAATTTCAACATTGCACTTTTTTGAAGAGTTCACTTGAGGTTTCTACTGAACCGTTTTACAAGCGGTATGTTTTAAATGAAAGATGAATCATTCTATATTTGCAGAATTTACTTACATTTTTTAAATAATTTCATTTAGAATGTAATAAAAGATTTTTTTAAACGTATTTTATCATCATTTTAAGTTTCCCTAACCAGCTGATTATTAACACATGATTGTGCATCTAAGAAGAGACAATTGTAGCAAAAGGAATCAACTGGCTTAGAGAAAATCATTGGTGGCCAGTATCTTTCAACGAACAAATTCACAGGATCAAGTTGGAAGTTAAACACATAGAGTCTAACAAGTGTAATACCAATAAATAAGCAACAATATGAAAAACTAAAAAACGACAATTGAAAGATGAAACATTATAAAGATTATATCATTCAAAGATGTGCACAAAATCATAAACCATGTGTGTATGTTGCCATTAAGGCAGGTAAAATAAATTAAAAATAATTTTAGGTTAGGCCTAGACTGACGAAACAACTTTTTGAATGTATTTACATTCATTACCATAGCAACCAATTGAATAAAATAACAGATAAAACGATTCGGATGTCCAGCTTTTAGTACAAAATAATATTTTAAGTTAGGCCTATACTGAACCAACACATGTTTCAACACACACATACCAATAAAAACTTGCGTTAATGGATTTAAAAATAAGAAAAAACTATGCTACATCCTAATTAGAAATAAATAAGACATATAGTAGACATATTTATTGATAACATACGGTAATTGATAGTGAGTAACTTTTTGGTTAGGTTTTAGATTTAAGTGTACACCTGAGCCTTGCTGGTTCTTTTAACCTTTATTATAACTGCTGTTATAAAATATACGAAATAATTTGATTTGAACATTTAACACTACTTACCATCTTAGTTTTGATGTTATTATTAATCCTACACCTTTATTATAAATAAAACATAACATATGTTTTAGAAGGTTCTATCGAAGGTTGGCCTCTAGCATTATTTAAAGCCAAATAAAATAGATTTTGAAGTAAATATGGCTCCAAATCAGCCTAAATGAAGTAAATGGTGCAGGAGCTTAATGGTTTTCTCGCAGCTACCGTATTATCCGGGTTTTAGGTTATCCGAGGTCTGCCCAGTTCCAATTACTTTGGATAATCGAGATTCTACTGTAATTACAACGGAGCTCCAAATATCAGAATTAATTACGATCTAAAATTGTAAAACATCCAGATAATTGGAAACATTGTTAAATAAGTGTATCGAATGATTAATTGTTTACTCTAATCTACGGCAAGTTCAGAGAAGGGGTGGGAATAGCCAAGCGGTTCTCACCCTCTCACACTATAAGTTTGTAGGTTATGGTTAATTGAAAATCCGGATGACTGTGATTGGGATAATCAGAGTTCCACTCCATATTAAACAGAAATATTAGGTCACATAATTTTTCAATGTGCTCCTTACAACAACAAAGTTGTACATAAACTGAAAGAATATCATATGAATGGGCTTCATTGTTAATAACAGATATTGCTTTCCAGTAATGCGAGACATTGCTCTTTCTTATGAGTATAATATTACACTTTGTTTGATGTTGAGTCATCTAAATACAACTAATAATAAACACAAATATGTACATTGTAAAGTTGGACAACTATCTAAAGAAATACAAACAAACTATGGGTGCACAGAGTGGAAACCCATACAACTTCCATGCACCATCTAGAATAACAAATAATGTGCACTGTATATCTTTATACATTTATCATAATATATCTATTTTATATAAGTGTAAACTCAATACAAAGCTTTTTATTATTATCACAGATCTAAAATAAATTACAATTCGAAACAACTTCAAAATAACAAAACATAATAAAAAACCTAACTACAAGAATTAATTCACTACTAACACACAGGGTGGCTAAAGATTTTCAGAAATATTAGGAACGATTGTGTGACGTTTTTAATTGTTAAACAAAGTCCATTAAACTTTCAGACTTGTTTAGTGAGGTTTAATATTTGATTAGGGGTGTTGGAATAATCTCGGAACACAGCCATCTCAAACAAAATAGGTCTCTTTCTTAGCTCGATCTCGTTTAACTGTTACTCCAAACTGCTGCATATATAGGGCCAGACAAACAACCCACACACATTGCGATATTTCAGCTTCTAGTTGGTGTAGGAATGTGGTCAACGGAAAAGCTCTCGATTGGGCTATCTACACAGGTGTGCCAAAACTCAGGTTCCGAAAGACTTTGAAACATATTTTCTGCTCTTTTATTTAGCGAGAACTTATTAATTTCCCCTCCTAAAAAGTAGCTAGGAAAGATGAGCTATTGCAGTGGTCTTTATGGTAAGACCTAAGGTCGGGAGTAGTAGATGAGCACCGATCATGGTCCCAGAACTTGTTTTGGGGTGTCATTAGAAATTATGTAACTATGAGTTTGTATTCCAACGGCCGCATTTTAAGTTCGATTTGGTGCACACGTTGGTTGTCTACTTTGCTCGGACGAGTTCATTAGCCAAAAAAATCTAATAACTGTAAGTGCTATTTTTGACCGGAAGTAACTATTTTTTAGACATTTCGTAGAGAATGACACTTTCTGGGATTTTATCTAAATAAATCAAAATGTAGGTTATTACTCTACAAATATTGTTTTTCTTTACACAACCTTATAACTCGCTTGGTTCCTCCAAAATCTATAAAAACATAAAATATCATAAATTTACCCAGTTAAAATCCATGAAAGGGATTTTACTGTGGGAGCATCTCTTCTGAACCGAGGCCCACAACCGAGTTTGTATGCTGCGATCGAAACGAAGCAGCCCCTAACCCGAGGCCGCAAGGTCGAGTTTTAAGGTTTCCACCAACTATTTGGGAAATTGATCTACTCAAATGTGTGTACAAAATGTATTAGTAGAATTTGTTTGGCTCCAGCTTCGACTCAAACGCTGCTTCGTTCCACTCGCAGCGGAAAAGCTCGCTTTACGAATTTGCAACTCGATCTTGCAGCCTCGGTTTATGGACTGCTTCGCTATGATCGCAGCGTACAAACTTGGCCGTCGGCCTTGGATCAGAAGATGCTCACACGTGGATTTGAACTGGGTACTTTTAAGGTATTTTACGTTTTGATCGTTTTTGAGGGAACCAATTGAGTATACAGTCGTGTAAAAAAATTTGCAGAATAATATGCTACACTAATTTCTTTAGATAAGACCCAAAAAAAGTTTCATTCTAGTACAAAAAATCTAAAAAAAAAACAGTTGCTTCCGGTTAAAAAACGTTCTTCCGGTTGTTGGATTTTTTGGATAACGAACTTGTCCGAGCAAAGTAGACAACCTATGTATGTACCAAATTTGAAACAAATCGGACTTAAAATGTGGCCATTAGAGTGTGAACATTAATTCATATATACATATATATGTAAAAAATGTTTTATGACACCCCAAAACGTGTTCTGGGGACCATGATTGGTGCTCATTTACTACTCTCCACCTTAGGTCTCACCAAAAGTGCCACTGTAATAGCTCATCTTTCCTACGGAATTTAGCTAATAAAATTAATATTTTTTTAGCGTTTACAAAAAAAGTATACCTTAAGTGTAGTAAAACAGGTTTTTAACTCTATTTCAAAGGTGCTGCAGAAGAAGAATTTTGACGGTGTCAACAATACTTTTCAGTAATCCTGCAAATCGGGCCTGATATAACCAAGTGTTCTCACCCAATACCGAACTGGACCATATTACAAATTCTGTCTGAAACCACCCTGCAGTTACTACTCATCCTCCACCTTAGTTACCTCATCATTAAGGCGTACAATACGTTGTTCTACTTTGGGCGATAGAGTACACGAATCGTGTTCCAGGTCATCTAAGCTTGCTCTGCGTGTTAGTCTAGGATGTGGGAGCGCGTGCGGGTGCGTATGGGGAGAAGATGATTCTGTCGTTGAAGCTCTGCGCAGAGGCGGTGGTCCGTCCAACTCTGCGACATCCAGCATTTTCACCAAACTATGCCTAGAAATTTCAAACAAGTGATACAGAGATTCTTTAGTTGAAAAAATAAAATGTCTTTTGTTTTAATGGTTATAGTAGCAATTGTTACAAAAATAAATAATAACAGCCGGCAAATAGTTTCATGTTATGAAGGGGTCGGGATAAAAGAGTGCCAACCTTCATTTTTATGTTTTGAGATATTCAATGTTGAAAGTTTGACTAAATCCATAAATCACATTTTAGCTACAACAACCATTTTCAAATAAATAGTTTTGAGGTTATGTATATATTTGTTGTCTTACATGAAGAGAAGCTCTAAATATACAATGTATAGACCTGGTAAATGTTTTTTTTAAAATCAGAACCATAAAAATGATGTTTAGTACTTTGTTCCCCCAAATAAAAACACAATGTTGTCAGTAATAGTCATATTGAAATATTAAGAAAACAGCATTGTTAATATAAACTACTTATGAAAAGAATAATAAAACTAAGTAGTTACACTCTGTCATTCAATGACAAAATTTTCTTCCTCTTCGTTGACATTATTTTCAGGAATCAGGTTGTTGTAGTAAGCGTGACGTATGGGAGGAATGTACTTCAACAGTGTCTTAACCCTCCCAGTGGCAGACTGCCCAAAGTGACGTTCTCTCAGGCGCAAGATGCAGCCATTTCGACAATTAGCGAGAATTTACATACATTTGTATTTTCGATTAATTAATTCACTTAAAATCATCCAATCGTAATAACTCCGGCACCATTGGAAAGGAAATGGATTAAACTTTAATTTTTGTATTTAAAACTTTTTCGTAAAACGTGTATTTACATACGTAACCATCGTTTCAAAATTGTAGAATGTCAAACAGCTGTTCTCGGTGCGAAATAGCGAGGTTAAGAACGTAAAACTTCGCAATTTTCAATGGTCTGCAACTCTTCACAGTTGTCAATTATCACAAAGATCATCACAGCATTGGATTCATTAGACTTTCATCTTTCAAGTGGTGTTTAGATAACAGGTGCTGCTATATTTGGTTTCGAGATATCGAATTTACAATAAAGGCATGTCATTGGTTAACGATTCGGCCATAAGCAAGCATTTTGTAAATCGATTTTTACTATCAGAAATCGATTTATTCATAAGATGTTTAATAGACTGTTTTGAAGAGAAAATTCCAACGTTTATTCTATGTTCAGTTCAAATAATTTAGGTGAAATTTAGTTGGCACAGACATGATGTAAATGAAGCGGTCTATAACCTAATAACCATTTTACACTCTGATCTCAAAGCGTTCACTGTAAGTTTTATTCGTCTTGATATTTTAGTGAATTGAAAGTGTTTATAGTTTATAAAATAGTGTTATATTGTGTTTTAGTTATAAATAAATAAGTTTAGATTGTGTTTGAGTGAAATTAGGCTTATAACAGTGTTCTAATAAAACGGTAGTGAAGAAATAAGATAGCCTAGAAATAAGGTTTTAGGTTAAATTGCCGCTTTGATATTTTGATTTTTCATTACAAAATGTAAAGTTATTTGAAACTGGGTAGAATGCTATTTGATTCTACATTTCATTCTCGAATTTTTGGTATAAAAAAAACATTGCTATAAAAAAGGCCCAGTCACTTTGAACTTAGTCTGATTTGCAGGTTATGTAGTAAAAACGTTCAAAGTGTTATTTTGAACTAAACAATTGTGAAATTGAAATATATTTTTACATATTTCTATTTAGAACTAAATTATAAAACTTTTGTGTATTTTGAAAAAAATTACAAAAATGTTTTACAATTTTTTATGTAGGCATAAAGTTGTTATTTTTCTCCTTCCGTTACTAAACATTTTTTGCTTTCTAAGTTAATAACTTTTACAATTTCAAAAGAAACTAATTTTTAGTGGCATATTTGAATTCTTTGAAGTTTCTTCTACATAAAAGCTATGGAACACTTTTGGATTGGGGTTCATTTACTATTTTTTCGAATTTTTTAAAATATGCTTGCAAAATGCTGAAAACATTCTTTTCAATTTTAGCTTTAACCATGCCACTTGGAGGGTTAACATCATCTGTTTTTGTTGTTGTTTATTTTGTTAGGCTCTACAAGCTTGACATGAATCACAGGAATAGAGGGTCTTCCCCATTTCTGCAAATTAAAATTGTGAAACTAACCATTCATGTTGTGCTCGAGTTGCATTTCGTAGGGTTTGTTGCTTTGGAACCTGAAGCAAAGAGGCTGTGAGAATCTTGGCGCTTTTTTATCATCAGCACATAATTTACGTTTAGTGTTGAAATGTTCCTGCAACTTTGTCAAGTTTGACAACATCGTAACAATGACCTTATGCTTGGTTCCACACCGAATGATTATATCTCTCCACTGTTCCGGACTGTAGGTTAGGGGAAAAACAATGCCAAACAACACTCACTTCAAACAGAGAACCACCCCTTGATCCAGTTTCTGGTAGAAAATCTGGGTCACTATTCGTATCGTCCATGTTTAAAAATGAATCGTTAGAACAAGGGTCATAATATTCAGCAAGTTTTCTCACACATCGTCTATTTCTCTCCATATTGTGATGATGCTTGACACTATCTTTCCCAAAACATTGTGCCAAACAAGTTGAGTAAAGAACATGCAATGAGAATGCAGAGCATTCTAGTGGCGTTTTTAGAAAATTGACAGTGATGTATGTAGTTTATTAATTTCTCTAACTGATGGTGCTGACAGTTCAGTTTAGCCAAAAATGTTGCTTGGCTCTCTTTTACCCCGACCTCTTCGTTTCAAATTAATGTTTACATGTAAAGTTTGTTTGAAAAGAAATGATCTCTTATTACTAACTAAGGGATGTAAAGAAAAATGGTGTCTGCCGTAAGTAACATTAGGTAACTTATTAGTATGTGACAGGCCTGCAGAATATGTCCGAACGCCCGAACGAGGTTCGGGGGAAATTGGGACTGAGCTGGGGAAATTTTGGCCGGGGAAAAATCCAACAAAAATAAGGAAAATACAATTATTTTGGGGGGAAATAAATAAGAAATGAATGGGAACAAAGGTCAGCTTAATCGGTTTGTATGATACATATACAAACACACCAACACACACACACACACACAAAGTGTGTTGTCTGCTCTCTGTTGCAAGTTGCAAGTCAGACAGGGTACCTATTTAATTTTCACCGCACTAAATATCGTACGGTGGAGCCGCGATACGACATTAATCTTCACCGCACAAAATATCGTACGGCCGAGCCGCCGATACGATATTTTTGTGCCGGTTGATGATGACAGTTTCCTGATTCTTGATGGGCGTTCAAATATACATTCGTTGGGTATTAAAAAAATATTATTATGATACCGGTATGCAAACTTTGATTAGTTTCATACAAATGATATTATTCAAGCGATTAGAATTAAATCATATTAAACCAAATTATACGTTACTTAATGTATAGGTTTTACCGATGCTTTTTAATTTTCTATTACCGAAATTCGAAATCAGTCTTTATCAGTAAAATGCGTACAATGTGATGTGCGTACTCATTTTTTATTACTTCGGCTTGCATTAAAGTGCCGAAGTATTAAAATGATGCGATGTTTTTTTTTATGTGTCAGTTTTCCTTTATACACGGTATAAGCACCCACAGACGTCGTAGAAAACTTCTGTTGGTACCAAAATCTTCGTAATTTTTTGCGGAGAGTTTGAAAAGCGTTTGAACTTTCTAGCGTGAGGCGGAGCGCGTCAGGGTCACTTTTTTGGGTCAAAATTATAAAAATACAGTGGGGACTATCGTTTTATATGTTTTTGGGTACAAAAAAAACGAGTTTGTGAGTTAAAAAGTCGTAGCGCGTCGGAGTGACGTTTTTGGATCAACATTTTGAAAATTCAGTGTGGGGTATCGTTTTATATGTTTTTGTGTACGGGAAAACCGATTTTTGACATTTAAAAAGTCGTAACGCATCGGGATCACGTTTTTCATCAAAATTTTTAAAATTCAGTGTGGGGTATCGTTTTATATGTTTTTGGGTACGGGAAAACCGATGTTGACAGTTAAAAAGTCATAGCGCGTCGGGGTCTCATTTTTGGTTCAAAATTTTGAAAATTCAGTATGGGGTATCGTTTTATACGTTTTTGGGTACGGGAAAACCGATTTTTGACATTTAAAAGTAGTAGCGCGTCGGGATCACGTTTTTGAATTAAAATTCAGTGTGGGGTA
>JAGFPH010002120.1:174552-191570 GCA_018207615.1 Philaenus spumarius
TTTGACAGTTAAGAAGTCGTAGCGCGTCGGGATCACGTTTTTGGATCTACATTTTGAAAATTCAGTGTGGGGTATCGTTTAATATATTTTTGGGTACGGGAAAACCGACTTTTGACATTTAAAAAGTCGTAACGCGTCGGGATCACGTTTTTTCATCAACATTTTGAAAATTCAGTGAGGGGTATCGTTTTATATGTTTTTGGGTACGGGAAAACCGATGTTGACAGTTAAGAAGTCGTAGCGCGTCGGGGTCTCGTTTTTGGTTCAAAATTTTGAAAATTCAGTATGGGGTATCGTTTTATATGTTTTTGGGTACAGGAAAACCGATGTTGACAGTTAAAAAGTCATAGCGCGTCGGGGTCTCGTTTTTGGTTCAAAATTTTGGAAATTCGGTATGGGGTATCGTTTTATATGTTTTTGGGTATGGGAAAACCGATTTTTGACATTTAAAAGTCGTAGCGCGTCGGGATCACGTTTTTGGATCAATATTTTGAAAATTCAGTGTGGGGTATCGTTTTATATATTTTTGGGTACGTGAAAACCGATTTTTGACAGTTAAAAAGTCGTAGCGTGTCGGGATCACTTATTTTTTTACCAAATGTAACAAATGAAAAGTAATTGTTAAGTTTCATTTTCTTTCAATTCGTGTGATCTGCCCGACGATTTTCAGTAGTGACTGTGGTAGGTAATTCGGTAATTCAATTGGAACTAATTAAACATAACATTTAAATTTGTTTTAACCACTTAAGTATTAGGCCCGTGTTACACTGTAAAATATTTTATAAAAGATGGTATCCACCTAATATAAAAGATTTGAAAAGTGATTCTCTTTTATAAAACATTTTGGACTTGTACTAAAAAGTTTAAATGTCTAACATTTTATAAAAGGTAAAATGCCAACCTCTTAAATTTTATAAAAGAAATGTTATAAAAGAAATATATTATAAAAGATGGCCCATTACACTATCAATGATCTTTGTCAAAGAACTTTTATAAAACATATTTTATAAATTAACTTTAGGCCTACTTTTAAACATAATAAAATAGCAATAATCAAGTTGTATTTTTTGGTTTTAAACCTTTTGGGACCATCTGAAGATATTTCACTCTAGATATTTAATTTCACCGTAGTTAATTAAGTTAAAATAATGCTATTATTATTTTTTTGAAGATTTTTATTGGAATTTATAATGAATATAATAAAAATTATTAAAACATAAGGTCAATAAATATGTTGAAATATATAAAGAAACTGTGTTAATGTCTGGCGCATCTGTAGCGAATAGCGATAAATTTTGGGGAAATTTTTAGTGAAAAAAAGTGTGTTCTGGGGAAATTTTGTGTGCTAAAACATTTTCTGCACCCCTGGTATGTGAGTGAATAATACTAAAGGTATTTAAACACAAAAAATAACAATTCTCTTTGCTTTGTTTCTGAAATAGAACTTATAACTCAGTAATAATAATATAAATGAGGCTTATTTACACTAGTGGTAGTACATGATGGAATTCCATTATAAATAAAAAGAATTATTTAGTAGAGTAAGACCACGATAATCCGGCACGCTCGGGGATCCGGTGATGCCGGATTATCGAGGTCTTCATTTAAAAATGGTTAGACAGGGAATAAACTATAAATAAACGCACATGTACTGTATATGAACACGTAAATTATACGTTAAAACTATGTAACATTAACTGCGTAGAGAGATTGCCGCTAACTAAGAAATTTTAAAAGCCTAAAACAAAATCATTTTGTACTTAAAATATTTATAATATAAGCTCTCTGAGCGCTGGATTGTAACAAATATATAAAAAAAGGTTCTGTATACTATCGTGCGACACGCTGATGTTATAATTGCGATCATAGCCCCAGGCTTCAAGATGATGAAATATTTTTCCTATAATAATCTGATTAGTTTTTTATAAGACATATCTAGCCTTTAAAATAATTTTGAGCATATATGAAGCGGAGTAATCATGTGTTTTATGTTGTTTCAATGTCTTTTTTGCCAAAAAATGAATATAAACAGGAACAGCGTTCGGTAAGGGCGTAGTAGGGAACAGTGTAGTAGACAAGTTGCAGGCATAGTGATGCGCGATTGTTTGATGCTCGAGATGTTTGAACAATAGAGACAATTGACTAAAACATCACGCATTCGTATATCACTAGTTGGGTGTATTACTAAGAGAAGTAGACATAAGTCATAAGTGATTTTAAGTTTTACAGAATAAAGACTTTGTATATAGAAACTCGATTTTTAAAATTTTTACCCTAAAAGTCACTGATTTTCATTTTTGGGAACTAGTAGATACCCTGAAAGCGGTTTTAAATCAAATAACTATTTACAAGAAATTTGATGTACCTTTTTCCAAAGACTTCAATTTGTTCAAATAATCTTCATTAAGTGGAATACATTCAACAAAATACTGTCAGCAACGAAAGTGTTAAACGGTCCCTTTAACGTTTTTAAAGGATGGCAAGAGCACATTTTTTGAATTGGTTCGGTTTTTAGGAGAAATTTTGATTGAAAGCAGTTTGTTTTGGACAAGTTTATTGAGCAGTAGATTTTTACACACTGTTTTTAACGGATGCGGAGCCAACAGACAGTGTAGACCGGGCTTAAATCACTCAATAATTATAAAAACTGCTATTTTTAATGAGTGCAAATTTTCAAGATGATGGATGCCGAACTATCGGGTTTGCCGGATTATAGAGTGCCAGATTATCGAGGTCTTACTGTAATAATAATATATATGATGCTTATTTACACTAGTGGTAGTAGACGATGGAATTCCATTATAAATAAAAAGAATTATTTAGTACTTGTAAAATAATTCTTTGTGTTTCCTACCTTCAAAAAAAAACATATCTTTTTCACTTATTAATACAGCCGTAGTGCCCAGATCTGATTACATTAACTTTTTGACTTCTAGGTTAAATTCAGTATTAAAATCATATTACATGTCGTTAAATTTAACGCATATAAGTTGTATGAAATTTTAGGTTGTTATTAAAGTACTGTATTAGAAATGTCTGTACGTCAATCCCTAAACAAACAAAAATGAGCCTTAAATGCACAAATACTGTACCATGTATGTTCAGTACTACTTAGTAGCCTATATTATTTTAAGAGATTACTAAATTACAGTAGAAACTCGATTGCTTGGAAAATGGGTTTCTCATGGGCTACCGTATAATCCGAGTTTTTGGTTATCCGAGGTCTGCTCCGTCCCAATTACCTTGGATAATCGAGGCTCTACTCTATTATTTCATTTTTATAAAATAGCTTTAAGAGACAATGTATAAATTGATGTAATATTTTAATGTAAATAATTGCTGACATACCATTTTATTTTAGACGTATATATTTATAATCTGTGTACTACCAATTGAAATAAAAATCTAATTCTAAATATTTTATTTGAGTTGTGCCAACTTGGTTTTGCCAATTACAACATTTCCAAAGAGATTAAGGAAAGAGTTACACATTTTTCAAACGCTCTACAGTGACACTTACCCTAACTGCGGTTGGAATCTACTACAACTTCTGGTTTCTTTATCCATATTAAAACAAACTAGTGGACCCAGCAATGCTTCGCTATTGCTATTGCTTGATTTACCTAACCTAAAATTATATTCAGTTTTTGATCCAAATCAGTTCTTGATCAAAATCAGCTGTTGATCAAAATCAGCAGTTTTAAGCTTTTCATACGAACAGCTGTTTTTTGTGCCCCTGATAAAATCAAAAGAAATCTTTCTTCTTCTTCCTTAAGAATGACCTTCCATAAGATTAACATTGAAACTTTGAGGGCCACTGGGGCGTATCCCTGAGGACCGATGTAAATTATAATGGGATTCTGCTCATCTACAGGACACTACCTTTCTAACGGTATGCGCGAATTTCTCCTACGATGCACACAAGCTGAGAAAAAAGGACGACAAGTTTTGTACTTGCCTATTAATATACAATATAGATAACGTATTATATTTTACGTTCAGAGAAGAGGTTAAGATTCTGTATGTCAATGCAAAGGGTTTACAAATTTAGTCTACAGTGTTCGGTAAACTGTGGAGCATGATCATTAGTATGGATTATGAGAGACTTAATTTGTAAATGAGGTAGCAAATATAAATTAAAAGCTACAATAATTCAGAGCTCACCTTCTTGACAATGTGACCAAACTTTGCCTATGCCTTGAAGCTCTTTTTGTTTTGCCCAGTCTCATCTTGATTGCTTGGAAGTGATTTTGTATCGCTAAACCTAATTCAGGACACTCTTCTTCATCTACCTACAAATATAAAAATAAATTAACTCTATAACAAATATTTTAACACAAGTAGATATTTAATAGTTTGCAGAAAACTTAATTTTATTCTTTCACTCATACATTAAATTGATATGATTTTGTTGTATATATTGTAACATTTAAATGAGTAAGGTTTTGATTTCACATTGTGTAATATGAAGTTTTCATTGTTTTTTAAATGAAGGAGGTAGGCCTAGCCTAACAAAACTGTTCAAGACAAATAACTATAAATTTTAAAATGTTAAACAATCAAAAGTAACCATAGAGGACTAAATTCAAATTAACTTACTTTTCTTAAAATTAAAACCTACCTTTTCTTATAATATGTTTATAAACAACAGTTAGAAACAGTAACCAATTATGTATTAGAGCATAACCTCAAATTGAGATTTGATCGCATTTCACCATTGTAAATGATTTTAAATTTATTAAACGTGCAGACAATTAGTTTTAGTGTATCAAATAGCATAATGTATTGTTCAATTATCAAAAATAATTGCAATTGTATAAATTAACTTTCATAAGAACAAAATGTAAATACAAGCACAGCTGATGGTGTTAGAAATGTACGTATGAAAATAACCAAGTGAACGTAAACGGCAAAATCGATTATCGCTAGAAAGGCAGTGACATATAAAAACAGTGTATTATAAGTAAAACAAATATTTCAAAATTAATAACTTTTAAAAAACAGTTTTGATAGTAAATATTAATCAAAATAATATGAAAAGTATAAGTGATATAAATAAACGGCGAAAACAAGATTTTAGCAAACAATAGACAAAGTGTACGAACAAGAAATTAAGTGTGGCAGTTTTAATTGTAGCGCATATATTATGTTTAAACATGAACCCAAGCCAAATTCAGTATTGTTAGAACCAGCCAAGGGTATATAGACGTACAGTAGGAAACAGTAAAAGGTATATGATATTCAGACCAGAAGATAAAAGAAATTAAAACAAATCAGTAAACCAGTAAAATACCTGAAGAGTATTAATAAGTTAAACCTAATTCAAGGTAATACCTAGCCGTATATTTTCTCAAAGTGAACTTTTTTCAAATTGAACTTATTACATCATTGGCATCAGAATAAAATTAACTTCAAAACTTTTTAGTATTTTAGGCATAAATTAGAACATAAGATTAATTATATTATAATAGTAACTGCACATTTAATAAATCAAAGCCACAAACTGAAAAGACCCGAGATAAGTTATTTTTTTAAGAAAATGTTATAAAACTATAATTAATAACTTAATTAACTGATTGTATAAGTGCTCTATATTTCATAGAAGAATAAATTGTAATTGTAATCATACTGTAAAAGATAAAAAACTTTAATAAAAGAATTAAAGAATTGTAAAGCAAAAAGGACTATCGCATATATTATTTCTCAAGACTATTTTTTTGTCGGTACGCCATAACTTCCTTAATACATCATCAAATTACATGAATGAGGCATCATTTTAAAGCTTTCCTTAACCACTACACGGGAAAAATAGACAAACAGCTTAAAATTCATGTTTTAATAACAAAAATTGATTTAAAAAACTTTTATATTATACTCTGTATGTTCCTAATGAAAGGCGCCATCTACTAACCATCTGTTTAACTAGCATGACAGCTGTTAGTTAGATTGTTTACACTGTAAGATTGTATAGGGAAACTGTTATTTATAAACCAATGTAAATAAATAAACTTAATTAACTGAATTAAATCAACGTGTTAAATCGGGTAAATGTAGGCCTACTCCGAACTTGCGAAATATTCGCACAGGTCAGCTAGTATTATTTAATATTGGTTCAGTAAAGAAATAGTAATTCTTTTATAAATTTGGTTTCACAACTTGTGGCTAAATCAGGCTACAAATCATTATTAGAACGAAATAATAAGTAAAAATATTATAATATGACAGACCACATTTATCAGCATGCTGTTCATAGAAAAAATCCTTATGCATTTTTTCAACTAGTATAAGTGAGGACTTATTATTACAGAGGGTTGTGTGACCTGCCGCCAGGACACACTGCACCTAAACCATGAGGTCCTCTGAAGAAGTTTTCTTCTTCTTTCCACACCTTTACATAATGGTTTGTTCTCTAACCCCCTCAGATGAAGGTGCTTCTTCAGAGAGTTGTGACCCGTCAGTAGACCGACCAACAACCTCACTTCCGGCCTGCCAAGACCCAGCAATTTTCTACTTAGATGTCCATCCAGGCCATCAATAAGCCTGTCTCTGACCTCTTACCATCTCTCTCTGTGTAAGTGTTCTGATTGAACGTTTTTTTCTTACACTTTCTTTCCCTTAGCCTTTTTATATTCCCATCATCGGTTCTAGGCCCATCGGTGAAGTTCCAGCTCTTCTTCTTGCGTTGATCTACTACTTCATTCGCTTCATGTCCAGGGACCCAAGGTAATTTTTGAGTAATTGAGGTTTGAAATTTTCAATCAGTCGCCGTTTTGAAATGCACGATTGGATATAATCGCTTATTTTACTTAAAATAGATCATCGTTAGGTATCAAGTCAAGTTTGAACTCAATCGGTCAAACCGTTCTCTAGATATAAATTAGTTTGTAAAAAACACAGACAGACGAAAAATAAGCACCATAGTCCCATGTTTATATTGTGAAATATGTTTGTCTCGGTCTCAGGAACAAATCCACAAAAAAGGAAAAGAGAATTCGGGGACACCCTGTATAAAATGATTGTGTAATGTCCAGTGGTGGTCATAACTATTTAACCCTGGAACTGGCATCGTTAAAGCTAAAACTGAAAAGCACGTTTATAGCGTTTTGCAAGCATATTTTTAAAAATAGTAAATGAACCAAATCCAAAAGTGTTCAATAGCTTTTTTGTAGAAGAAACTTCAAAGAATTCAAATATGCCACTAAAAATTAGTTTCTTTCGAAATTGTAAAAGTTATTAGCTCAAGAAACAAAAAATGTTCAGTAACGAAAGGAATATGTTTAACTTTAGGCCTACATAACAAGTAAAAAACATTTTTTGTATTTTTTTCTTAAGCGTAAAAAAGTTTCGTAATTTAGTTCTAAATAGAACTGTATAAAAACATTTATCAATTTCAAATTTCTTATTTTGAAAAAAACTGTTTTTATGTTCCAAGTACACGACTGCTAACAAACCTAGGCCTAGATTAAAAGGTAATTTACTAATATATGCTTTGCCAAAAAATTAAATATTATTATAACAAAGCGTAGAGGATAAATCAAAGAAAAGAACAGTATAATTGTCTTTCCTTAGTTCACAAAAGTGTTTGAGTTATCTTTATTTGAATAACAAAATGACATGAATCAAATGACATTTTGCCATCGGTAAAGGTCTTACAAGATGGGTGCTTTGAAATACGTGGGAGCGACAATGCTGGCCGTTCTCTCCAGACTGTCCTAATTATGTACTTCCACTGCTGTCTAGACAAACAAAAAAACAAGTTATTTCTAATTAACTTCCCACCGTTAAAAAGATCGAACGATTCTCTACAAAATGGTATCAAGAAATCTGTAAAAACATATGGAATTGTAGGCATCATCTCTTTTGACAAATGGGCTGTTTCATTGGTTGAAAAACTGTCCAATCGCAAGGTTTTACAGACATCTTTTGTATTAATCCTGTAAAATAGTGACATCTGATTGAAAGGCACCATTAGAAAGATAAAATCTTGACGCTTCCAATGGTAGCTTTATAATCTCGATAGAAATACTTCTGTAGATGGTGTTTCCCGTTGAAGAAGTGGGAAATAACAGTACAATTGTATGCAGATTCGTGTGCGGAACTAGCTGTAGAACGATATGCATATTTTAAAACAAAGATTACGTATGTAAATATACGTTTTACGAAAAAGTTGTAAATACAAAAATTAAAGTTTAATTCATTTCCATTCCAATGGTGCCAGTTTTATTATAAATGGAGGATTTTAAGTGGATTAAATTATCGACTATGCAAATGTGTGCAAATTCTCGCTAAGGTTCGAGCGGGTTGCATTTGCGCCCGAGAGACTGCAGTCTGCCACTTTGAGGATTAAGTAAAGTTCCAAGGTTTGAGAAAAGCTAACCTTAATTATATACAACTAAAAAGAAATCCAACTTACCAAAACCTGAGCATCTCTCAACATTGTATAGCCATCACATCCAGAATGTAAGTAGGCTTTTGTCCCTAACCTATAATTCTGTGTCAGTACCAGGTACTCATCACCTATACGTACAAACTGTAAATCTACACGTTGTCCCGGCGGCTTCTCTGGGTCATATGCGAAACTAACCCCGGCTACTTGTGGAAACCTTCCTTCTAGTTTAGGATATTGTGAAACTGAGTTCTCTAGAGCGGCCAGAACATCTGAACCTAAATGAACACGACATCAGAAGCATTTGTAAGATTGCAATACAACACACTATTATTTAAAAGATTTTTGTTTAAAGACTGCTGAGCTGTCCATTAATAGTAGAGTTTTATGTTGAAATTGGATTAAAACTGTTGTTCTTATGGTAACTATCTCAAAGTTATAATTATTTACTCGTAGTATATAGAATGTGGAAATTTTAAGAAATAATATCACTGAAAGATTTTGTTTTTATATTCGATGTATCTTGCTTTCAAACAAAAGCTTTACACTTTGAGTGCCACGGTGAAGATCTATCGTCACCATTAGTTCGTGCAAGAAATGCCACAGTGACGCGTTATTTTGTATTTTATTTCATTTATTTCTCATCCGTCTTTTTTTACTTTCTCCCCCTAAACCATAGTATATGGAGAAAGTATTGTATTCGTCAAAATTTTCGAGTTTGAGTTTTTATTGGAAATATCCGTTTTAAGGGGACTCACCCTTGAAAAACTCAATCGATCCGAAAAAATAGGATCCGAAAAAAGTGTTTGTTAGGCTAGATACTCTAAAATTAGGAATTTATGATAAGTTTCTGGATACAACAAAGGAAAGTGTTTAGTATTTAAGGTCTTAGACCTAAAACCAGGCAAAAACTGTGTGGCGGCAATGCAGTTCAGTGATGGTGTTCGAGTGAAAAAAGCTGAAAAAGCCCTTGAAGAAATTGCTAAAAAGTGTAGGCAGGCCAGCAGCTTGAAAAGAAAGGTTTTAGAGGAAGAATTTGAAGCAGATGAAGATGTGGACAATCCTTCATATGCTCCTGGACAATACTAAAATATAAGTTGCAAGTAAAACGTTTTTCAATTACGATTCTCCGAAAGTTGCATTTTTGAACACTTAGGTACATTTTTCTCAGGAAGTATTAGAGATAATGAGCTGAAATTTTGTACACTTATTTATAGGTTTATACTAAGCATTTAGATAAAAGATTGTTTAAAAAAATATTATATTGTCAGTTTTAAAATAAAAAACTAGTGTAAATGTGTATGAAGGTCCACTGTATATGTGTAAAAAATTTCAACATTACATCTCTGCAGGTTATTTATTAAAGTGTACCTAAGTTAACATTGTTCTTATATGGGAGGGCGAGTCCCCTTAAGTCCCCCTGAACCTAAAAAAGTGGTTTTCGGAGTGATGTCTGTTTGTGTGTGTGGATGTTATCAGACCTAGAGCCTAAACCAGTCGTCCGATTTTGATGAAATTTGGTATGGCGGTAATAATCTACGGTATCTCCAGGCGAATTTTTTATTTTTAAGGGTAATTTTCCCATAAAAACCCTTAAAATAACGGAAAAATCAACTTTTTCAAAAACGGCTGTAACGATTTTGATTAAAATTTTATAGTTTATTAGGGACCTAAAGTACGATAAACTATAAAACTTTAATCAAAATCGTTCAAGCCGTTTTCGAGAAAAGTTGGTTTTTCCGTTATTCTATGGATTTTTATGGGAAAATTACTCTTAAAAATAAAAAAACTGGTATTTTGAATTATTATTCTACTGATGAAAAGGTAGAGTATGTTATAGTACTTTGAGGGAGAAAGTATGTGTCAGTTTCCTGATACCGTTTATTAAATATGTCATCGGTTGGTTTTTTTTTTTTAATTAAATTTATACATGTTGAAATACTATAGTAAAATTATGCAAAACATCCCAAGCCTTTAGACCAGGTAACCAATCATATCCCGTCAGCTTGGAAGCGAGCCAACGACCGTTTGCTTTACTTCCGTCCTCCTACCCTCAAACCACAGATATGATAAGCTACCCGGTCTAGCGAGATTCGAACCCGGGATCTTCTGATCAGGAAGATACCACGCTACCACTAGGCTAAGGCTTGCACAGAATAAAACTGATAAATTTACCGCTCTTAGTTACTTTACAAAGCAACCATATTGCCTATCTCGCCCCTTCAGGCGGTTCGGCGTAGTTATAAGCGAATGGGTTGAAACTTTCTTATTAAAAATACAGCTTTTTTTATGAAATCCTTACAAATTTGCCAACTCATTTCGGCACTTTTGGGTACAATATGGGAGAAAATGCCTGGCACTGAAAGGGTTAATAGTTACATTGTTCTGTAACATAATTTGGGGGATTAACATAAATTAAGTGGCATACTAAAATAAATGGCCTGAATAAATTTTGATACACTTGTTTGGAACTACAGGAAATTGCTAGGTAGAGTGTGTTATTTTAAAACTACGTGGTACCTGCGTCTTCGCTTGCAGATGTGATTAAATAAAAGGACTATCGGGTGAATATTGTGCCTTACCATTACACACAATTTAAATAAATGGTACCAGGAACTGGCACATACTTTCTCACAAACATAACTAAATTACTAAACAGATTCACTGTGACTTGTAGGGTGGGGTAGGAGAGTTTTTTTATTAAAGTTGGAGATTAACTAATAAATATTATTATTATTATCTAGAGAGAAAACTATTCGATCGATTTCGAACAAATTTGCACCAAACACGTCAATTAGGTCTGTATAGATGCACAAAAAAAGGTTTTGAAAATTTTTGAAAAACAACACCCTTTATGGCCAAAAAACCCCCAAAAATCAGTTATTATTATTATTATTAGCTAAACGAGAATTTTTAGAAAGATGCGGGTTTTTCCATATGGTAGGGCACATTAAAGGCTACAAATAAGAGAATTTTATCAAAATCGTTGGAGCCGTTTTAAACAAAAACATTATAACTGATTTTTTTTGGGTTTTTTGGCCAAAAAGGGGGTTGTTTTTCAAAAATTTTCAAAACCCTTTTTTGTGCATCTATACAGACCTACTGGACATATCTGGTGCAAATTTGGTTGAAATCTATCGAATAGTTTTCTCTCTAGCTTTGTATACTTTTATTAAACTTGGAGATTAACTAATAAATATTATTATTATTACCTATAGAGAAAACTATTCGATCGATTTCAAACAAATTTGCACCAAACACGTCAATTAGGTCTTTATAGATGCACGTAAAGAGGTTTTGAAAAATTTTGAAAAACAACCCCCTTTATGGCCAAAAAACCCCCAAATTCAGTTATTATTATTATTATTAGCTAAACAAGAATTTTTAGAAAGATGCGGGTTTTTGCGTATGGTAGGGCACATTAAAGGCTACAAATAAGCTAAATTTTATCAAAATCGTTAGAGCCGTATTTTTATAAAAAAATAATAGCTGATTTTTTTGGGGTTCTTTGGCCAAAAAGGGGGTTGTTTTTCAAAAATTTTCAAAACTCTTTTTCGTGCATCTATACAGGCCTACTGGACATGTCTGGTGCAAATTTGGTTGAAATCGATTGAATAGTTTCCTCTCTAGCTTTGTATAAATACAGACATACATACAGACAGACATTTTGTAAAAACTACTTTTTTGGACTCAGGGGGTCCCAAAACGGAATTTCCACAAAAATCTCAACATCGATTTTTTTTGCGATCACTATACTTTCTCTATACTATATAGAAAGTACTATACTTTCTCTATATTTTTTTGAGAAAGTAAAAAAATGATTTTAGATCCAAGGTTCATGGCACAGTGAGTTTTGTCCAAATCGATCAATGTATCTCTTTTAATAATAATAAGATTACCTTGTTAGGTCCGTCACGTGACTTCTAGTCGTTGTATTCTTCACGACATGTTTCGGAGCCGAAACTCCATTATCAAGTTAAAATCACTCCGAAGAGATCGTCGCACATTAAAATAAATAAAACATATACACACATACACACTTACATACCACAACAACACATAGATACAATGTCGCGCTTGATACAAACTTAGGTGCGCTACCTATCATTGTCGGTTGAATACTGCCGGTATTGCGTTCAGGGATCTTAAAGATGTTTATCTCTGTTTGTCTTCTGTAAATATTTGATGGCCGTATCATATAAATGGTGAGAGTGAAATGAAAGTTGGTCATTTAAGATATCGTCCGGTTTATTTTTGAATGCTTTATAAATTTCATACTCTTCCTTAGCATTCATTAGTCTACCTTTGCCGCAAATGTGTAGGGTTTCTACCGAAGCGTTGAAGTCACCTGAGCTATGTTTATTTTCGGCAAGGTGACGAGCGTAATTGGAATTGTTAATGTTGGACTTATTGTTGGGAAGATGTTCCTTGTAACGTTCGATGAACGCTCTCCTCTTTTAGGTCTGCGTAAATTATTTGCTATGCACCAACAAACACTAAAAATACCGTGTTCCATCAGTCTGTTACTCATAACTCCCGAACGAACATAAAAATTATAAATAAGGTTTTGAAGTGTATTTAACATTATTGCAAACTGTTTTGATATGTATTTAATAGTTAAACCAGCATATACGGTAAAAACTAAAACAGACAATCTTGTCAAAGTGTTAAGCTTTTGATTCAAATCAGTTGTTTGTAATGATCTCACGTCCATTCGCAAAACCCCTAATTTTGTCTATAATTTTTACATTTTTAAATAGGAACTCTAAATATTTCCGGGATAAAAAGTAACTTAGATTAATCTCTGAATAAGTCCTGTACATGTAAATGAAAGTTTTGTCAAAATTAGTTCAGCCATTCTGGAGATTAGCCCGAGCAAACAAACAGACAAACGGAAAGACAGACAGACAAGAAATTAGATCTGTTTTTACACTTTGCTCAGCCAATACAGAACGCAATGAAAAAGTAGACATTGATAATTTGCACGAGGTTTGTAAAGGATACGAGAATATGAGGTATTACTGGGTTACAAAGACGCCCCAAAGCAGAACAACGAGCGACGGTGCGACATTGTCGCAGAACGAAAATGAGGTCTGCAGAAAGATATCATATATAATACAAGTTTTTTGAAGGTTATAAACTAGGGCTGGGTCGATTCTCAATACTACCGATACTTTATATCGAGAGATACTCAATTTATTTAATTGTTGGACTTGCTAGTTCTCCGTATTTTTAATGTAATCTGTGATATTTGCAATCACATTCTCTGTATTTATACCCAATTCTGCATTTAAGAATAAATATCAATAGGAAATAATGTAAAACTTTCTTATTTGATATAAATATGTAGAGACATTTTCCCTAGTAAAATGTTGAGGAAATTGTTTTGTTTGTTAAGTAAACACTACTTGTTTTATTTTTATTCATGCAGATTAGTTATTTGTACACAGGAAGGTAAAGTTGGTTCAAGGTCGTTTTCATGCCTACTTATAGAATTAGGATGTCTACTGTGACGAAATTTTAGAAATTGTATAGATCAGTAAACAAAAGTATTTAAAGTCAAATAATTTTATTTGTTTTAGGTAGGGTAAAACATTTGGATATTTTCGCCATATACTTTACCCGTGATTTGTTTTTTGTGGGAGTCCCGACGAAGTGCCTTTATTTTACTTGTTATTTATGACCGCAAATAGCGACATTTAATTTCCACTTTATCCAAATTTTACAAGTGTCATCTAAATAATATTTTCGCGGACCTTACCCATTGTAATTTAAATTAAGTTTTAACACCGGTATTTCGTAGAAACAAAGAACAAATTATTGTTCGTGGGAATAGATTTTTTTGTGGACATAGGCTTACGCTGTTGTATATTAAATTGTGTTTAAATGCCGATGTTTTATAAAATTAGCGCTAATAATATTCGGATGTTGTATTCTTTTGCGGACATTCGTTATTGTATTTTAAATAATAGTATTTCAACAATGGTACCGGTAGTTCATAAAGTTGGCACAAATTGTATTCGGGCATCGATTATTTCGCGGACATATGCTGAGATTGTATTAATTACAAATAATTAGGCCTAGTTGAGTTACTGGTTGCTTTTTGTTGATATGTATCGGTATCGAGAATCGAAAAATATGGTATGGACCCATTCCTTCCATAAACGAAAATTTTAACTCGATCTTCACGATTAGTACAATCATTACTATTTTATCATCTCTGTACTAGACATAAATATTTATCAATTTTTCACTAGTCGATCTGTTTCTCTAGTGGTTCCGTTTCAGATGACATCCTGATTATCATTATTTCTACGGTTTTTAATCGACTAGTCCTTCCATAGCAACCGACTAATCGATTACATAAGGGACTAGTCGAATAAACGACTAGTTTAACTAGTCGATTAGCCCATCAAGATGTGGATTGCTATTGATGCTGAAGCGTGATTTGAAAAATATTGAGATGGGGGTCTGTTATTACCAATGTAATGATAAAAAGCCCTGCTGCCAGCGATTTTTCATATGAAGAGATTGGCACAACAGTATGTTGGCTTACATAATGACTAATGGACGTCCTGCTGATTACAAAGGAAACAGACAATTTTTGAAACTTGCCCTATGTCAGAAATACTGGACTCAGTACTACAACCACTTCAAACCAGTCTAAAAAAATAAATTAATGTCCCAAGCAGTAACATCCAAAGATGTAAGGAGAATCCAAGAAAAGTTGAATGAATCCTTGCCATGTTTCTAAATAGAAAATGTAAAGTAAAATTAAAAATTAAAGAAGTTTTAAGGCATATCTTTAATTTTATAGAAATTACAATAATTACTTAGTTAAATAAACACAAAGAATCGATCATTTGTGAATTGCTTACTAATACACTTATAAAACCTCTATGATTAACTTATTACAAAATCGCCCGCACTCGCAGAAAGTTTTTCGTCTTAGCACCAACCATTGCAGAAAGATAAAACACATTTTGCTTTGGGGCAAAGACGGATTTGATGGGGAAGATACCTAGGTTTTGCAAGATATCTGATCAAAAACAACATGGGCACACTAAACTGGCAACTATAAAATTAATATCCTCTCTGTTAAATGTTTTATTAGGAATTTTTACGGGAATGATTGTTGATTAGGACAGAGGCACTTGGATATAAGTTGGGTAGCTGTGACCTGTAAATAATGTAAGATAAAGATCGAACTAGACACTCAATATCCCCCAACAAAGTCCACAAAATCCCTAATTTTGTAAATAATTTTTTAATTTTTTTTACTGGAATTTTAAATATTTTCAGAATAAAAAGTAGCCTAAAATATTCTCTGAAAAATCCTCTACATGTTAATGAAAGTTTTGTTAAAATTGGTTCAGCCATTCCGGAGATTAGCCCAAACAAACAGACAGACTGACAAAAAAATGTATAAATATGTGTTTAGGTTTTGGTAATGTGTGAATAACCATATGAGCTAGAAAAAAGCTTATATTTTGAAATCACAGGCAGACACTTCAGTTTTATTTATATGTATAGATGTCATAGGTCAAGTTTCATATCAAATTAAACCGAGTAAATAATTTCCCTACAAACTGCATCAAAAAAGGTGGAAAGTTCAGAAATGACATCCATTTAAAATTTATGACATGTTAAAGAATAATGAATCTTTTTCAAAAACTGTAATTATGGTTATTGTTACATCTTGTCTGTGTTTACCAATACTTGAATAGATAACTTAAGCCCTAGAATCTGTGTAAAACGGCATTCTTCCGCTTGTCTTTGCTTAAAAATATAAAGCCAATCTGATACTTTTTGATAAGCCTGTACTTACTTTATTAGAATATTTAACAAAGTTGGTAAATTAGTAGAATTAATTGACTTATTTATCCCAACATAATTGCTTAGTATATGTAAATGCAGAAAATCCATCCGCCCCACCATGAAACACAAATTAACCAAAGCATGGCTCAATAGGCTCCAGAGTAATTGGTTTTTGATGTAATTATCTCCACTTGCTTCGTTAGTGAAAACGGTTTGTAGCTGATAATTTCCTACTGAATATTTGGACTATACAGAGTTTGGTATAATTTATTTGAGATCTAAGTAAAACAGTTTAATAAATTAATTACATACTAGAAAGCCCTGACAAAAATCACAGGTAAATTAGATACACATCAGAAACACATCATTTATAAAATTACTATTTAGAAACAACAAACTTTACCCCAAACTCCTCCAAAATTCTTACGGAACAACACCAAAAGTAACGGAAGGGCAGAGCACTACAGTTTTTACACATTACGACAAAGAGGGCGATGATTTTCAATCTCAGATAGTCAAGGGGGAGAAAGTTGGGTTGCTTATAACACTTCTGAAACCAAACGACAATTGATGAAATAGAGGCACACTTCGTCCACCAACAAAAAAACCCAAATCAATCTTGACATCTCGAAAAGTCATGGGTACAGTGTTGTGGGATAGACAAGGCATTTTATTGATTTATTTTTTCCCGCGAGGTACAACATCATTAAAGAAGAAAGTGTGGTTTTCTTACATGACAACGCTTGACTACCTTTGCTCTGTGACAAAAAAAAACTCTTAAAGGATTTTGTCTGGGACATGTTTGACCATCCTC
>JAGFPH010002120.1:191580-209013 GCA_018207615.1 Philaenus spumarius
CATTGCCGGGTCCACTAGTTTCTATACAAAACAAGGTTTAAATGGGTTTGAAAAAGTACGGTTGTAGTACATACCTCTTTTACTTCGTATACGTGGTCATGGCCTCCTAATATTAGATCTATCTCGTTAACATTTTCAGCCAATTTAATATCATTAGGTGTTCTCATGTGTGTTAATGCTATAACGTAATCACAGCCCTGGAAACATACAATTATAATGATCAATAATCCAAAATAGTTTCCACAAGTCACCAAATGAACTAATGTAATGATTTTGAAGACTGGATAATTTTGAATGCATAGATTACATTCAATTTTATTGATCTGTTTCAGATGTTTTATTGTCTTTAAAATTTTTTATGAAAATGAATACTTATTTTATTATCATTTCAAGATTACACGTTCTTTCTAAATATCTCTTAATTTTTATTTATTTTGCCTATTCGAAAAATCATGTATATTACAAATACTCCAACTCCGCAATCAACTTCTATAAAAACAAGTGTATGTCCGTACATACGTACACTTAAACAAAACCCAGCTTTGGGGTTACCCAGCTTAGATCATACTTTGGGGTTATGTTTACAACTTCAATCAATGTAATTTCTTGTGAAGTTTGATTTTTTTAAATACGAGTTATAGAACTAATGTATGCTATAATACGTTATAAGATTTGCTTTAAGGTTATAAACTGTACATAAATACAACCTTTTTTCATCAATATATTTGTTTATACAAATTTAAAGAAGAGATACATATTCGTTTAGCTTCAAAAACATTCGTACATCTTCGTATAACATATAAAGATATTCGATTATTAATTTCTTCACTATAATATTAACAACTTCTAAATCATTTGATCTATCAATATGAAATAAAAAGCAATTAAAAGATAATATTTTTATCTTTCTTAACATGTACAATAACACATATAAATACAAAATTTTAACAAATAGGCTTACAGTTTTATAATTTTTATAATTGTACACACTTACCGAGTTAAATATCCCTGTCAGCGTAGTTAGGTAGGCCTAGATAAAATCTGTTATTTTTAAATAGTATTTTTTTAAATGATGTATTTCTGCGTGTGGTTTTTTACGGGGGCTTACTAGTTAAGATATAATATTATCAACCTTCCTAGATAGAAATGTAACTGCCGTTCACTTCAAAATAAATTATATAATTTTATAACAATAAACTAATTACATGGTTGTTTATGTTGTACACGTTTTTACATATTGAAAATTTTGAATCTTGTATATCAGGTGAGAAGAAGTATAAATACACTGATATGTCAACTAGTCAAAAATTGACAAATCAAAAAATCTTATTACGTAAAAAATTTCCAAACTTTACTTACACTTACAAAAAACAGATTAAATAATACCAATAAATTGGTATAAATACTGGCAGGAAAGTAAGTACGGTTAATTGTATTTGGAGCGTGTGCAGGTTGCAATATCACATTTTTGTGACCCGATATTATTTACCTATTAATGCTTCGACCGTCAAAAATGTGAAATTTCACAATTAATTATCAAACCGTGTATAAAGTGTAAAATCGTCCAGTCAAGTAGTCAGGTAGCAACTAACAAACCGAGAACAAAAATTTACTCTTGCTGTTTTTTATAAAACATTAATGGTCTTGAGTTATATTTATTTCAAATGTTTAACTGGTAGATATTTTGAGGCAGATTATTGGAACAAATTGAGTTTTTTCAAACTAGATCTAAACCTAGTTTAAAGTTCTTCGTGTGAAGCACGCAAGGGGTCTTCCGTAGCTTCCGGAGCTTCTTTCCAGGATTAAAACGACACCCGACATCATGTAGAAAATAGATTAAGACGTATCTAGAGGAAAGAATGGCGGATTCTAAATAGTACAATATTTAGAAAGTTTCTGCGGCTTTTGTATTGAATACAATATTCGAAGTATCGAAGTTCAATATTCGAAATTGTCATATTGTATCAACTGCCATATTTCGGGGACGATTCTAAAGGTGAATAAGAAAAAATAGTGCACACAAATGTGAGCTGAAAAAATTCCTTTAGGTCGGCCATTGAGTCTGACAAACTTTATACAACTGTTTTTTTCAAAGGCGTCCGGACAGTTGGTTACAGCGGACGTCTCGTTACACTTTTGGGGCCAGCTACCTGAGTTGGAAAACCCACGACGTCTGAATATTTTAAGGCAAAATTTCAACTTAACAAAGGTGTTCTAGAGACATAAATTATTTGGTAAAAGAAACAAAATGGTGGAGAGCTGGTAAAGAAGCGTTTCTGGACATATGTTTATAGAAAAATTTACAAAAATATTGACCCAAATGAGCACCCTGTGAATTATCGCCACGCATTACACAACCAACCTGTACATTGGGAATGGATGAAGCTTGTTTTCAACAGTATAGAAATTATCTGAAAAGAAATTAAGTACACATTTTTTAAATACCTCTTCTTTCAGTTGAGCTCCTAACTTTCGTCCAGCCTCTACAAAATCCAAGAACGTAACTTCGTCAGGATTTATAGTAGCCAGCGTTTCCAGCCATTCCTGTTCCACAAGTCCTACCTTTTAGGAAAACAAGTGGGAAAACTTTTAGTTAGACATTTCTTAAAAGTGAAAGCTTTTGAACACAGGAATAGCTATTTATCTATAACTTACAAGATAAATTAAAGAAGGAAGTTATGTACCACATACTGTATCATCTAAACCAGTGTTTTTCAACCTTCTTGAATATGCGATCCCTTTACAAGTAAAAAAATCTGGCAACGTAATAAAATTATATCAGTGATTTCAAATAAGACCTATTTGGCGGGGAGGAGGGAGATTACCCAAAGAATTAATTTAACTTTAATATCCACCTCTTTTTTCATTAAATACATTTACAATAATCAAAAATTCTAATATACAGAGTGTTTCACAAGAGGTTACCACAACTTCAGGAGATGATAGAGGGACCTAAAAATAAGCAAAATTGTTTAAATGAACATAGGTCCGGAAAAGCTTTGTTTTCAAGTTATCTGCAATTTTTTTAAATAAAATACTTAATATTTTTGGAAGTAGAAAAGATATTGACCTAAATTTGGTACATATTTTTTATGTAACCATTTATCACTGTACAACAAACCAGAACGTTCTTACATGTTTACGTTTTTAAATGTTTAACGTAAAGTACAGTAAGCCCTCGACATTCGCGGTCTTAGTATTCGAGATTTTGATTATTCGCGGTCGCTAAAAAAAGAAAAAATACTGTATAAATAGCAATAAAGTAAATGCAAAATCCGCACATTATTATAGTGTAGCACTGTAATTATTATTGTATGAATTTAATAACATTGTATAAATACCACGTCGGCAAAACACTCGCAAATACAACAAAACATACAAGATGGGATTTCCCTACAACACACCTCTGCATGAATACAAGTGGGCTTGTGCAAATGCAGGTCAATGGCATACTGTGATTTAGTTGGAGACATCAATTTAGTGTAGGCCTATAGCAAGTCAAATTAATTTTAAAGAATTAATTAAAATTACAGTAAAATATTTTGAAAGAAATTAAGTTTTTACTACATTTTATCACTTGTAATAAATATTTTCGCTACTGACAGCGAATGATAGTTTGATGCCTTGACATCACTAGGTTCTAAAAAATAGACAAACCCAGACAATAAAAGAGTTAAGTAGGGATGGGTAAAGGTACCATTATAAGAGCACTGACCTTGAGGGGAGAGTGAGATGACAAACAACCCTCCAAGAACTTATAAAATTATCAACTGTAGTCTACACTCCAAACAACTCAGCTCAAATACTAAACTTTTCAAGGACCTTTTTTACCGCATAAAAGCGAAATCGCGTAAAGCCGGACAGCGTATAACAACGACTGCCTATATCTTATATAAATAAATTAACAATATGTATTAGTACATAATGTTTTAAAATGTTCTATATGTCAAAAACATAACCCCCCTTTTCCTATAAAGATTTAGTTTTCGCTATTCACCAGAACCTATCCCCCGCGAATAGCGAGAGATTTCTGTATCTCAAAAACCTCTAACTTTACAAAAAATTTACAAGTTACCAAAATATGTACATTGTAAATGTCAAACACGTTTTTTTTTATTTTGTCTGTAGCTCAAAGGATAACAGAGATATTGACAAAAAAACGAAAAAACTTAGCCTTTCATCTTCGTGTTTGTGTCAGATCTACACAACTTGTATCAAACGTTTTTGTCTTCCGAATGAAGAAAAAAGAAGAATATCCAGAGCTGGCAAGGGAAGCTTTGAGATTATTAGTGCAATTCAACACTTCCTACCTATGTGAACTAACTTTCTCTTCAGAGGTGAACATAAAAACTAACAATTGTAACACTAACGCCCCTGTTCATGAAAGAAATTCAAGGAATTTGCTTTCACAATAGAAATAGACTTCAATTAGAAAATGATTTGGTTTTTTGCGTCTCAAAAATAGAACCATGATTCGACAAATCTTTTGAGCGTAGATATCATGAGCTTCAAAACGTATGTTTTAGATTCCCGTAAAACGCTGAGAAGTTGGTTAAAAGTGGTCCCGAACACAACCCTAAACGCGAGTCATGGGTCGCAGTCAATTAGAGTAGAGTTAGTGGAGAACTTCGCAGCTGCTGTTAGTTAGTCAGTAAACTAGCCAGCATCAATTTAATTCGAGAAGTGAACACACTCTCAAAGTTAATAAAACTAAGTTTTATTCCACGCACCATAAAATTATATAATTTTTTATATTAAAATACACAGTTAAATTTCGAAGTGAAATTATAACTCTATTCAGTACTTGGAATATTTTTCTTACGAGTGTACAATTATTATTTTAAAGAGAATATTATATAAAGATCTGAACAGAGTCCATTAAGTTATTAAAATAAATTTTACTATAGTCTCACTTTCCTTGTTGGAAGCAACATTTAACACGTTCAGGGAGTCAGCCTATCATAAAGTACCTTATATCTGGCGAACGACCAAATGTCTTTTTTTTATTTTTTTTTATTCTATAACAGATATGTTGATGATACATTATAGTATTTAATGGCAGTGACAGACAATTATGCCTTTTAATAAATTTTATAAATAATATACATCCCAACCTCACCTTTACCGCAGAAATCGAAAATAACAATGGCCTGAATTACTTAGACCTGAACTTATCTCGGAACAATACAAGAATTGCATTCAACATAATATACAGAAAACCTACAACTACAGATAAAACCATACACAAATCTTCTCATCATCCACTAGAGCAAAAACTAGCCGCTTATAATAGCCCTGTATATAGACTTTTATCTGTACCCTTGTCCGCAACAAATTATGAGAGAGAAAGGAATATTATTAAACACATCGCACAAGCTAACGGCTATAGGACAACTATCGTGGACCAATTAATAAGTAAGCATAAGAAAAAGAAAATGACACAAAAAATAACAACTAAGTGTAATAATAGTGAAAAGAAAAAATATGCTTCATGTGTGTATGGTAACATGTTCAACAACACTTTAAGGAATATAATGGCCAGTAATAACATCATTCTTACGTTCCGTACCACTAATAACTTGGAATTTCTACTCAAACCAAAAACTAGAGAAAAATTCGATGAATATAAAACAACCGGTGTCTACAAGTTAATATGCAATGATTGTCCTAGTTTCTACATAGGACAAACTGGACGTCCATTTAACATTAGGAACAAAGAACATTTACCATCTAGCAACCTTAGAGCTATCAAATCCACTTATGCCGAACATCTTATCAATAACCTCCATTCATTTCATATACTGATATTAACACTAACATGAGTATATTACATAAATGTAAGAAGGGTAATACTCTAAACGCGTTAGAGGAATTTGAAATTTACAAAGGTTTAAAAGCTGAACCCAATAACATATTGAACGATCAGCTGTCATTTACATTTAAGTCAAACCTATTGAATGATAATCTTATCACAAGAAAAGGGAGGGGGACACGGTCCAATAATCGTTGCAGAACCTAACTTCAATCAGTACCATCTTAAACAACTGATGCGGTGTGCACACCAAGGCTCGTAATAAAAAAGTGTGTGTTTTGACTTTAACGATCTCCACACGGAGTGAAATATATGTGTGTCTTTGTGTTCTTGTGTATGTGATATATTTATAAAACCTGATGAAGGGTATTTCATGCCTGAAATTGCAATTGTTTTATTGACAGAAAAAAGAAAAAGGATCAACAGACGTGAGTACTCACTCACATGCAATATAATATGACCAAATGTCACCTACTTTGCGTCTTCTGCCAAGGCTCTCCCAAAGACGCATATGTTGAGTCTTCAACACTGAACGTTTTAATACTCTAAATTAGTTGTTATATTTTGCAAGTTTTTCAAAAACAAATTAATATTTATTCCAACGAAAAAACGGATAAAAACAGAACAAATTACAATCCCGTTTGAACTTACGAAAAGGGCTGCCTACTCTGGAAGAACAATCATACGGTTTGTTTGCTTAACAATTCTATGGTTAAACTCACCAAACCAAACCTTTTTCCGTTCCAATCCACTACGTGCGTAATCTTTCCATCTCCAAGAGGACGACCAGTTTCATTATCAATTACATTAGACATAAGCCAAGGGAAGTTAGTCTCACTAACTCGCTCGCTTAGTACTTCCAGTCCAAAATCTATAAAAAAACATCATTTAAAATAACTCAATTTTTGTTTTATAAATAGTTGTTCTTTCAATAAACCAACAACAATTTATCCATCTTATCAGATAAATTCTACTTCTACAATAAGTTTATAAACTATTACTCAGGGTTAAATGTACATTACACGAGTACTTGTAGGCGTAAACTATGTTCGCAAATGAATTGCTAAACGAAGATACAATAAAACTTGTAAATTTTAGATCTGTAATCGGTTCGAACAGACAACTTTATAAAGAAAGAAAAGACTAATTTGACTTGACAGGATCTTAACACATAATATATTGTCACTTACCGATCAATACCACCTAAATAACATTTGAAACAAAATTGACTTTTTGGTTTGAATTCATTCTGGAGGATTTTTCATATCGACTAACACAATGTTTACAGCAAAAATCCTAGAGATAGTAGCACCATTAAACTAAATTTTAAATTTGGATGTATGTTATTTAGGTAAGTTATGTGGCGAAACTTTGAATTTGTCTGGAAGTGTCTTGGTACAAAATTCACAACCGAAATGCAAAACAACAGCCCATGATTTTTCACTTGTAATTTAATTAAATTAACCCTTGCTGAGGAAGTGTGTAAGCGGAAAATTAAAAATAATAATAACACCACTGTAAGCTGCAAAAAGAATTAAGATTGTTTTCAATGTCGTACACACGAGGTATTCAGTCTATTGGTTCAATAAATGCAGTAAATCCGTACAAGTGAGATAACATCGACCAACATCTGGAGTGATCAAGGGTGGCTCAGTTGGTAGAGCCTTACCACGGAATGGTAAAGGTCCCAGGTTCAAATCCCGGTCTTGGTGCAATTGTTTTTACTTGTAATTTAATTAATGAAATACATTGGACAGACGGGCAGATTCTTTAGAAAAAGGTTCAAAGAAAATATCCCAACACCCAAACAAATTATACGTCACCAAAAAAATTAAATCTAAATGTACCGAACACTTTATTTTAAATAATCATAAATATACAGCAATCGATGACAACTTAAAATTGTTACACCATTGCAAAAAAGGAAAATTTATGAATGCGTTTTAACAATATGAAATACAGTAAAACCTCTTATATCCGGATCAATGTGGCGCCGGGCAATCCGGATATCAAAAAATCCGGATTTGAGAGAGGTTTTTTTTTAATATGGGTAAATTGGTTGAAATTAGGGATAAGTCGATTCTCGATACCGATTTTCGATACCACCGATACTTTATCTTTGGTATCGGTATTGAGAATCGATAGCCGAAACTCGATACCGATTACCGATACCAAGAAATACTCAGTTGTCAGAACTGCCCGTTCTCGAATAGACTCCGTGAATGTAATCTCCGGTATTTGCAAACGCATTCTCTGTATTTTAACTCAATTCAGCATTTAACAATAAATATCAGTAGGGAAAATGTAAAACATAATTAATTTTATGTAAGTAGACGCTTCTTGTTTTATTTTTATTCATCGTAGGCTGTTATTTGTACACAAGAAGTCTAGAGTAGGCTCAAGGTCAAACACTTATTGATTCGTTTGTTATCGTGTCTATAGAATTAGGGTGTCTACTGTGAAGAAAAATAACACATTTTATAGATCGGTAACAAAAGTATTTAAACTTTAAAGTAATAATTTTATTTGTTTGAAATCGGGTAAAACTTGTTGGGACTTACGTTACCCGTGATTTATGATTTTTATGGGAGTCCCAACGGAATTCCTTTGTTTTACTTTTTATTTAACCAAGCACTTAAAGACACAGTTAAACAAGTTGCAAAAGAAATCGAACGAACTGCCAAACATCACGCATACAACAGAACTGACTACTACCAATGAATACATAAATACTATAGTAATATGTATTCATTGCTACTACAGTATTACTATTTCCGGAGGGGTGAAGCTGTGAGATGAGTAGGCACATTGTTTGTAGTGTAAACATCATTCGCTACTGCAGTATTTAGTCGAAAATATTCATTTTTGATAGATATATTTATTATTTTTTACTACGCCGGATATCGGAGGTTTCGGATATGAGAGGTTCGGATTAGAGAGGTTTTACTGTATATAAAATGTTCAAAACTAATCCAGATAAAATACTTAACGAAAAACTATTATTTGAATCAAACGCATTGTATGAATCAATAATAACGGAAACATAATACATTTGTTTGTGTTTGCCTTACTGGACTGGAATTATATTAATATAAATACCTTTTTGAAGTTTCTGCTCGCAGTCCTTTTTGGTCACAGTTTAAATGATGACGCGTTTCGCCTATTTTTCAGGCATTTTCGAATCAAATTAATTCAAAGTTTTTATAGCATATATACAATGCTCGTCAATTACTAAAAACAATTCCGTAAACAAGGATACACACTAGCTTATAAAACCGGCAATAATTTAAAAAAGGCACTCAGACCAAAACCCAAAATAGAATGCCCATATAATGGAAGTGGGATTTATAATTTAACGTGTAACAATTGCAACATGCATTAGGCCTATATAGGAAATACGGGACGTTCGTTCAAAACTCGGTTCAAGGAACACCTCCCGAGCAACAAATCTAACGCGGTCCACTCCAAATTCGCTGAACACCTGTTGGAAACTGGTCATACTTACACCAACATCCAGAATAACATGGAGATATTGTGCAAATCTTCCAAAGGACCAAAAATGAACGTCATGGAAGAATACCATATATACAAAGCCAACATAACCGACCCAACATTATTGTTAAATGAAAAAACTCACTTCCAGGCCAACACAATTTTCGACATCATCAGATCAGACCTCCCCTCCCCCCAACCACGGCTGTACCCCATCCACCAAGATAATTATTAGTAGCGACACAAGAACCGGCCGGCGTGCACGTGGCGGCTACCTGCAAATGAATCTAACGGACTATTTGTGTTTTATGTACATATGTTTTAAATGTGTTTTTTAGTAATTGACGAGCATTATATATATGCTATAAAAACTTAGAATTAATTTGATTCGAAAATGCCTGAAAATAGGCGAAACGCGTCATCATTTAAACTGTGACCAAAAAGGACTGCGAGCAGAAACTCCAAAAAGGTATTTATATTAACATAATACAGTAAGACCTCGATGACCGGTGATACCGGATTATCAAATATGCCGGATTATTGAGGTCTTCCTTTAAACTGGTAAAATGGTTTAAGCTGGAATTTTTTTTTTAACGCCCTGCTGTTTTGCACTTTAAGGCTAATGAAAACGGGACCTACAGTTTTACCTGGAATCCGAACCACAGCCAAAGATGTCTGTTAAGAAACTATTTAGAAAATTATTCGGGGTCAATGGGAATTAAACCCGGAACTTTTCCATTAATGGTTGCCATGATGATTGATAAAGCTTTCACGCCTTAACATCCACAGCCATCGTAGCTTACTTTAAACTGGGAATAAACTATAAATAAACGCACATGTACTATATATGAACACGTAAATTAAACGTTGAAACTATGTAACATTAACTGCGTAGAGAGATTGCCGCTTACCGATGGGCCTCAGGTAGGCAAGGCTCCATTCCCCTTTGTTGTTGGCTTCCGTTAGTCAGTACAGTACGTGGTGGGGGTTTGCTATTTTTACTCCAGCCTGTCACAAATTTTTCGAACCCTTTTCGCTTCCAAACCGTGCAAAGCCTGGGTGTCTACTGGTCACGGAAAAGTCGTGGATTTTAGTAAGGGATCACGAAAGTCATGGAAAAGTCACATATTTTGCTGAAAGGTCGTGGAAATAAATTTTTTAAAGCCTAAAACAAAATCATGTTGTACATAAAATATTTATAATATAAGCTCTCTGAGCGCTGGATTGTAACAAATATATAAAAAAAAGGTTCCGTATACTATCGTGCGAGTGAGACGCTGATGTTATAATTGCGATCATAGCCCAGGCTTCAAGTTGATGAAATATTTTTCCTACAATAACCTGATTAGTTTTTTATAAGACATATCTAGCCATTAAAATAATTTTGAGCATATATGAAGCGGAGTAATTATGTGTTTTATGTTGTTTCAATGTCTTTTTTGCCGAAACATTAATATAAACAGGAACAGTGTTCAGTAAGCGGGGAGTATAGGCGTAGTAGGGAACAGCGGAGCAGACAAGTTACGGCGTAGTGATGTGCGATTGTTTGATGCTCGAGATGTTTGAACAATCGAGACAATCGACTAAAACATCACGCAATCGTGTATCACTAGTTGGGTGTATTACTAAGAGAACTAGACATAAATGATTTTAAGTTTTACAGAATAAAGACTTTGTATATAGAAACTCAATTTTTAAAATTTTTACCCTAAAATACACTGATTTTTATTTCTGGGAAGTAGTAGACACCCTGAAAGCGGTTTTAAATCGAACAACTATTTACAAGAAATTCAATGTACCTTTTTCCAAAGACTTTAATTTTTTCAAATAATCTTCATTAAGTGGAAGACGTTCAACAAAATACTGTCAGCAACAAAAGTGTTAAACGGACGATTTAAAAAATTTTAAAGGACGATGAGAGCACATTGTTTTGAATCGGTTCGATTTTTAGGAGAAATTTTGATTGAAATGTTTGTTTTGACAAGTTTATTGAGCAGTAGATTTTGACACACTATTTTTAATGGATGCGGAGCCAACAGACAGTGTAGATCGGGCTTAAATCACTCAATAATTACAAAAACTGCCATTTTTAATGAATGCAAATTTTCAAGATGATGGATGCCGAACTATCGGGTCTGCCGGATTATCGAGGTCTTACTGTAATCTTATCTTACTGACTCTTCTAATGTCAAACCAGTTCCCATGCATCACTTAGAAGCAATAGTTCAGTGCGAGACAATGGGCCCACCGGACATAGTCTTTATAAATGTGTTTCTCGTGTAATAATTTATTTAAATGTTTGTGTATGTATTTTATTACATATTAAGTGTTCTGTGACAACGGAGGATGTTTTTCCAAAACTTGAAAATGGCTGAATAGCAGCCGCCGTTTTTTAAAAAAAATACGACAATTGACTACTAATGGCGGTAAGTTGTTTAACATTATATTAATTTATAACAGTAGTCGGAATGGTGACAAACAAAATAAATAACTAATTTTATAATAAATTGAAAATGCCATCATACTGCTTTCTCTTGTATTTTTATAAATGTTCATACTTCTGGTTTTTATATTTGTTATACACAATTAGAAGCCAACACATATGAACTAATATAATTTATTGTTCTGCAATTTATATTACACAAAATAAAAAATAAGCAAAACAATATAAATACATACCAAAATCATGATTTCCGAAAACTGCACAGTGAGTCCCAATTTCATTGAGGACGGTTGACATCTGTTCACCTTTTGTAAAGGAACTTACTGTAAAACAAAATTTAAAACAAGTAATTACTATCATCTTGTTACGCTTAAGGCTGCTTCACACATATCAATTCAGTCCCATCGCAGTTCAGAGATATCAGTCACACGTTTCAGTTCAAAAACATATTCTTAGATCGACTTTCTGTTGATCTACACTAATCCTCCTCAGTTCCGATGCAGATCCGCCAGTCTTGCTTCAGGCGTCCGTCAGTCATATTTACATACTTCGGTTTCTTCCAACCAATATTTTGCGATTGTTTGGACACCTGACGGACGAGCCTGACAATATTTTACAGTCTTCTACTACGTAACTATGAAATTATCAAAATGAATGACGAAAAGTCGATATAGTGAACACGCCAACATGATATTAGCGAATTTCCATAGGAAAGACGAGTTATTGCAGTGACGCTTATGGTGAGACCTAAGGTCGGGAGTAGTAAATGAGCACCGATCATGGGCTTCAGAACACGTTTTGGGGCGTCATTAAAAATTATATATGTATGTGTGTTCGCACTCTAACTGCCGCAGTTTAAGTCCGATTTAGTCCAAATTTGGTACACATGTTGGTTGTCTAAGTTGCTCGGACGAGTTTGTTAGCCAAAAAATTCCAACAACCGAAAGCCTGTTTTTTTTTTATCGGAAGTAACTCTTTTGTTAGATTTTTCGTACTAAAACGAAACTTTTTTATAGTTTTGTCTAAAAGTATAAATGTAGGATATTATTCTTCTTCAGTAAATTTTACCATTGAAATTATACAAAATTTAGACTATTATTAATCACATTCACATACATCAAACAGTACTTGACTGTGACTAGACTGACACATGACTGACCTCATCTCGGTTGCACCTGAGACTGAACTGGGTGTGAATGGATCTTTAACCCTTTCCACTCCAATTACTGGGGACCTAGTGTTGCTATCAGGTCAATTTAATTTATTTACTCCATAAAATGTATTTCTGTCAGTTCTAAAAGGCTGATTTTTTTTTAGTTTCTTCTATGACTGAAGTATAGATTGGCATGAAAAAAAACATATTTTTATTTTCAAGTATATGTTTTTAATTTTTATTTATTGAAAAAAATATTAATTTGTAACAAAAAACCGGAGTAAACAAGAATTTTGGAAAACTTTTCAATGGGAAGACCTATACTTGTTGCTTGTTTTTTGTTGTCTATATCATTATAAACAAAATTAAGTGGTTTACACATGTTTTAGACACAATAATAAATTATAAAAAAATTATAATTGAAAAACAAGTTTTTTGTAAAAAATGAGTTTTTATGAAAACAATTAGTTTTGACACCAACTTGTACAAAATTGCCTCAACTATTTATTTTACTGCTTAACAACAGTATTATGTAGATCAAAACTAGTAAGAAAAGTTTTCTTCAAAACTGATTGTTAATATTGGAATCACTCAGGTTCGAAACAAAAGTTTCGACGCCACTAATGTCATTTGTAACAAACTGCCGTCGTCTTCATTCATTTTATTTCACAACAATCATTTTTATTATAAAAAGAACAATATTCAAAAATAAACTGTGAAATTACACACGATAACCTAGTACAACAAAACTAAACAACGCGTAAGCAAAACACTGCGTAGTAAGTAGGAACCAAACAACGGCGAGAGCAGACAGCCGTTTACAGACCGGCCAAAGACGGCAAACATTACATTTACTAAGATTTATTTACCACAGAAACTGAACTGAAATGGTCCTAACAAAATTCCACAGATAGCAGCACATCTCAAACTTCAACAATAGCGGTCGTCAAAGTAACTACGTCTGTTCAAATGGAATCAAAGAACCTTATCATAGCCAGTTCGGGGCTCGCCCGACATGGGAGTTCGTGCGGATTAGTAGGGACGGGGCTGTACCGACACTCGAGTGGAAAGGGTTAACATAAAATTTATTATTATTATTATCTGCATACAAAGAACGAATGAGTCTTCAACGATAACCATATTCTATATTTAGCTGTAAATTTTGGATTTACTTAAACATCAAGTAAAGGAGTTAAAACCCCATACAATTTTGAGTGTAATTACTTTTTGCTGTAGCAAAAATTACTGAAGCAACATAAGTAAAAATAGCTGGCATTATATTATAATGTTTGATTTTGAATAGATTCTTATATATTTATTTTAGATTTTTCAAACTAACATCTGATACTGTATTCAATTCCAGACTTTCCCATGGACCACGAGTATCTCATGACAATTTCTAAGTAGCACAAATTACATAAAATTTAACTTCAAGAAATCTTGTGTTGACAGTTCCCCAATTTAGCCAACGAGAGTTTAAATATAAATTTATTGGTAAATGAATGTTTATTTTATATTATCTTTTTAACTACTGATTGAATTTTTTGTTTTCACTACATATTGAAATACACATGAACACCAATAGATATTGTCACCTGAAGATAAAAATTATTAAACATTCAAAAACGGTACATTTTTAAAATGTTGTTGCAAAAGTTAGGTCCTATGTAGTCTTACAAAAAAATAATTTGTTGTTGTCTACAACTCCCAAGAGCTGCCTAAAACAAATATTTGATTAAAAATACAGGGTTACCTTTACCGTTCACAAATTTTGTGCAATGTTAATGGATTTAAAAGTATTTTATGACATAATTTTAAATGGTCGCAATTTTTAAGTTATATAAAATCAAATAAATTCTTTTTGTTAAGTACACTTTTATAAAAATTATGTACTACAAAACAATAGTTTTTTGTAGATATAAAAATCGTGGATTGCCTGAAAATGAAATGTTTGATTGACTTGTGTCTATAAACTTTTTTAATGTCCTATTTAAATAAAATCACAGATTTATAGTTTTTTACACATATTTTGCGACGTCTCCAATTTGACCAGGAATATACATTAGAGTCTTGTTTATCCGACCTTCGCTTATCCGACATTTCTTGTTATCCGAAGTCTTCAAAGAAAAGAAAAATAAAGAGAAAAGGCAAAAAAATTTTGTTAAAAATCAATGATTGAGCCGCAGAGGTCTATTTTGTGATGTCGCCAATAGTCTGCTTCCAATAGTTTAAGAGACAGATTGTACAATATTATAGCTGCCCGCAACTTCTAGCTCTAGCGATTGTCTCACGTGTCATAAACTGTCCTCATTTAACAAACTTTAATGTTGTGCTATCGGTATACTAACTGTATCATTCTGTTTTGTAGAGTTTTAGTTAACATTGTGAATATAGTTATAATTTTTGTATCGTTATCGTTGTTCATCAATATTGTTACATATTTTTATTGAACCCTAGGCCTACAGTTACAACTGTTATAGTTTTAATACTGTACATTGAACACTACTATGGTTTCGTATTGTATTAATACGAACACTACTGCAATTTGTGTATTATCACGCCATTATGGCAACGAAAAGAAAGTTGTATCAATGTATTTAGCCTCATTTACCCTGTTATCCGACATTTTTGCTTATCCGACATCGCGGCAGCCCATTTATGTCAGATAAGTGAGACTGTACTGTACTTTCAATAATAAACAAGCATTTTAATATAGAAGGAGTAAAATAAATAAATAAACAAGTAATTGTCTGCAAAGGATATTTATTAATTAATTACATTACTTTATAATGTAATATTGTTTTTTGTTTTTTTTTTTTTTATATATAATGTATGATGGAGTTAAAGGTCGGCTCTAGCTGTCGGCCATGTTGGCTAACACTCCATAAGACCAATGTTAAATTAAAATCCAAATTTTTCCTATATTTTTGATCGGATAATTAAGAACGATATGTCATTTTAAAGCTATGGCCAATATGCATGCAAATGGCTTTTCCAAAACTAAGAAAAACATTTTGTTTAGTATTTATTAACAATTTAAAACACTGATTTTTAATATTTTTTTATGTTGTCACTATTAATTGTAGCGAAAACTACCAAGCCATTCGCATGAAGAATTTCGTCCCCAAGAGTTTGGTATTTTTTTTAAGCGCTAAATTTGAACAATTGCGGGTTTTAAATGGATTTAGGCTGAGCAATGTCCGTGTAACCTAAGCTGTAGGTTGATTTTAAATATTTTTTTACGTTGTAACTATTAATTATAGCAAAAAATTACCAAGCCATTCGAATGAAGAATTTTGTCCCTAAGAGTTTGGTATTTTTAAAAAAACGCTATTTGAACAATTGTAGGTTTTAAATGGATTTAGGATGAGCAATGTCCGCGTAACCTATTGCCGCTACAGGGTGAAGCGCTGGAGTCGCAGGTTGCTTTCTGTTTTACTAGAGCCGACCCTTAAGTGGTAGAGAAGGCTTAATCTCGCCTCATAAAATAAAGGTAATTTAATTCAAATCTATTTAATTTAAAGGATTCTAGATAATATACAACTTCATCTGTGCAAGGGAAGTTCTACACGACCAAAGTTATGGTTCGTTGCAGTGGCGGCTGGTGGATTGACTTGGGAGTTCAAACCTACCGGGTATTTGGGAAACTTTTTTTAAATACCATAAAAATTACACTTTTATGCCTTTTTTTTACTTCAATTTGACTGTTTTGAGACATCACTAAAAAGCGTTTTAATGGGAAAGAATTGTTTTATAAATTTTATAATAGATAGGAGTATGTAAATTAATTATAAATGAAAAATTGAGAACAATGTTGTCTTACATAATAGTTTACTTTATTTATTACCAAGAGGTAAACAAAGACACAATGTAATAAGCGCTGTTTTCATAACACAGATGTGAAGTGGAGCTTCAGCTATCTTCGGATGGATTTGGGATTCGCTGTTTCTAAACTGCAGCTACACACAATGTTATACTGGCATTCCCCCTTTGTCTCACCCTACTCCCCCAAGTCAAGAGGTTCATTTGAGATGAACCGACCAACGTATACTTCTAGAGAGAATTCACATTTTGTTGAAACTCGCTGTCGTATATTAACAACTTATCACTCTATATTATTAGATTTACAAAATTCACAACTAAATATTTGTAGTTGTTCAAATATATAAAGGTATTAAAGCAAATTGCTTGGGGGGTCCACTGAACCAGTGAACCTATAATACGAGCCGACAATGGTTAGCTGTAATAAAGCCTAAACAAATTCTTTAAAATTCAGCAAGTTATTTCACAAAACATAGTCAAAAGTGCTAAAGGGGTCGTTAGCGATCTAATGAATATTTCTTTGATTAAATTAGTTTCGTATGATAAGCTAACTTTGATTTCAAGGCGTGGTGCAACAGACATTACCTCGTGTTAAAACTGGCAGTATTTTTGTTTTTAGTGGATTTACATAATATTTGCCTGTTCTATCAATTTGAAACAATAAGGATATATTTTTGGTAGAATAATTTTAAATTTTATTGTGAATTATAT
>JAGFPH010002121.1:0-65336 GCA_018207615.1 Philaenus spumarius
GTTTCTTATTTTATTAATTTCTCTGTGACATGGACATGAGTGTTACATTAGGTCAAATGGTACATTGTACTCATCGTCAAAATTAAATAGTAGCACAATTCATTTGAGTACTATAAGAAATTTGGCTAAGTATAAAAACAGATGTTCCATAATATATACTGTTGATTTGACATGAATATATACAATAAACAATATTTCAAAACATGATTGCTTTTTGATTTCCCATACCGGTAGTAGAATAATCAAAACTAAAAACTTAAATTCCAAGTCTTAAAAATTAATTAGAATAATGTATTTACATTAGGAATTAATAAACAGACTAACACAGTGACTGAAATATAAACATTATTTATTCATACACACATGCACATTTCAGTGCATACCAACTTCAGTTTTTGTCTTTGGAGGTTGAACATTACTCTGCAATTGCTAATAATATTGTTAGAGGAAATTAAACAAAATGTTATTTATCAATTTTCACAAGACAAACGATGTTTTTTATTTTATTCAATTGCAGAAAATCATTTGAGGAAAATCGTGGTACTAAACAATCTTAGGCACTATATAATATTTCTTTAACAAAAACCAAAACCAGTGTTTCATATAGTAGAGCGTCGAAAATCCGAACTAATTGGGACCGAGGAAGGTTTGGATTAACAATTTGTTTGGATTTTTGAAAACAACCAAGAAAATGCCATTAGGATAAAATATATGCCCTTTAATCGATTAAACTGGTTAAACAGTACAAGCAGTAATGTAATTACAATACAGTATGTAAGACTACTTACATATTATGATTTAGAAGAACCTGTACGTACACAGTAGGGCCAACATGATTGCATTTGTAACTCTCAATTACAGTACAGTACATAATTAAAGTTCACTTGTACATTATAATTAGCACAAACGAAAACTAAAAAAATACTGTACAGTACACTAATGTATGTATGGCACAGTGTTATAATGATTGCACAAAGAGAAATGAATGAACTTTTTGTATGTTTACTGCTAGCGCTAAAGCAGCTTATTAGCGTGACAGTGAAAATACTGACAGCCAGTCTGTTGTGAGAGCAGGTATTATTAAGAAGTGTTTAAAAAGAGATAGTAAAAAAAAAGCAATGTCAAACTGCGATGAATATTTTTGTGAAATTTTTAACGATGCAATAATTGGAATTTGCGAAAATGAACACGAAATTTTTGCAGGGCTGCCTCAGAACGCGTTCGCATTTTTGACGTTTCGGATTAATGACGTTCGAATTATTGACGCTCTACTGTCTTATATCATTATTGTATTGAAAATATTAAACATTACATTATTTTCTGTGGATTCACATATTTTGTAAAACGTAAACAAAAGTAGTTTTGATTCTACAAATTAGTGTCAGAAAAATGTAATTTTGTGGGTTAATAAACACAAAGTTATTTTGTAAAATGATTTATCAATCCCGAGGAAGTCACATGATAAAAAAAAAAGAAAAAGAACTTGTACACAATTTAAATGGTTATCAAAGTCAAATGTTTCTTATACAAGACTTACATGTGGAAGTATTACATATGATTTCAAGATGTTACATTTTTTTTACGTTTCATTTTTGACACTGTTCATGAATCGTTGAAAAGCTTTTGTCTGTATTTAATACACACTTATGATAAGACTATTTTCTATTGGATTACTAAACGAAATTTTGTTTTGAAAAAAGAACTAAATATTCTGAAAATAATGTTTATGCTGTACTAATGTTTATCTTCAAAACTTAAAATAAAATAAATGTTATTATAATCTACAAAATCAATGTTAGTTTGCAGGACAGATTTACAAAAGTAAACATTACAACACTAAAAGGCGCTTAAGTAAAATTAATGCTATAAATACTTCTCAATAAAGTTGTATGACTTTCCAAGGGCTAATTGTGCACTCTTATAAATATACTAACCTAATCAACAATACTAATGAGTTATTCTTAATTAAAATGTAATTATATTGTTTTAATTTAATAATGAATAGCTTTACAAGCAATATTTTTACAAATTCATTATAATAAAGAGGTACATAATTTCATCATCACTGAGAATTATATTGCAAACGTTTGGAACGCTCACGAGGAACGTTTAATTTGTGAACATATCTTAGATGTTGTAACAGATTGCTCCTGTAATGAGTTTTGTATTTGCAAACATGGCAACTATGCGCTGGTTCCTTCCCACATTGATGTTTCTTATGCCAAACTAAAGTTCCTTTCAGTCTGAATGTCCTGCCACAAGTGCATTCGAAAGCATGTCGCCCTGGATCATCGTCGTTATATTCTTGTCGCTTGCCTAAACATATTTGACAATGTCAGTGCAAAAGAAAAGCAAAATACGTGATAAATGTAAGACTTAAAGAATTGTTCGAACATCTCAACAACACATAACCAATGTCTTTCATCATCGTGTTGAATTATTCATTAAAAAAATGTTAATAGAAGAGTTTAACACACAACCATAAACAACCATAAAGTAAGAAAAGATAAACTAAAAGAAAATGATTATAAAAACTACTACATACTTGAAATGGAAACATTGGTATACTTTCAAAGTTGATGTTTCACAAAAATGTTAATTGTAAAAAAAAAAAATAAAAAGATCAACCACAGAACATAATAAGATTACAATTAAACCGTTTAGCAAAAAAAAGAAAAAAACCTTAAATAATTAATAAAAACGGATTTCTAATTACAGTAGAACCTCGTTTATCCGGAATAAAAGGGACGGTGCTGTTCCGGATAATCAATTTTTCCGGTTAACCAATGGTAACTTGTACAATTTGGATACCGAATACAATTAAACTACAGTACAAAGAAATAAATGTTCTTAATAATCAAACTACTGTATAATAATCAGATATTGCAAACTAAAAATTTCAGTACTGTACATACGACAGCTTATATGCTTTTGAAATTGTCAGTGAAAGACACTAAAAATTTGTATTTACGCACTAATTTACACTTTAGAACACTCTATCTACAGTAGGCCTAACATGGAAACACTAACAATAAATTGCTAATAAGACACTAAATAAAAATTAATTTGCAAAACTCAAAACAACACTGCCGCGAAATGCGTCAAACTAAAGCTGTAAAGAGGGGAAATGGAGAAGGGGGGGGGGGGTGTGGGGGGGGGGGAGGGGGGGGGGGTAGGTTAATAGATTTAGAGATTTTTTTTACATGAAAATCGTTGCGGTTAACCTGGGTTCCAGTTAAGTAAACCCCGGATAATCGGGGTCCTACTGTATTTTAAAATCAAAACTATGTAAGCAATTTAAAATGTGATTATTTATTCAAAAAGCAGCACACTCCAACATTTTAGCAAGACAAGAAATCCTAAAAGTCATCTTGGATAGCATTTATAAGAAATCTTGCCAAAATTTTTATGATTTGGAGCAAATATAAAATTACCGTGAAACCTTACAAGTTAAATTAAATTATATCTAATTTAAAACTAATGAAATTATAAAAATTTATTTCATTAAATTTGTGTGATTTCCAAGGGATCATTGTGCAAATACACTATATAAATCTTATAGATACACTAACCTAATTAACATTACTAATTTTAATTCATTAAAAAAATTTTGTTTTTCTTAATTAACATATAATTATATTGTTTTAACTTAATGAATTGCTTTACAAGTGCAATATTTTTACAAATTCATTATAAAGAGGTACGGTATATAATGTTATCATCACTGAGAATTGTATTGTAATCGTTTGGAACGTTCACGAGGAACGTTTAGTTTGTGAACATATCTTAGATGTTGTAACAGATTGCTCCTGTAGTGAGTTTTGTATTTACAAGCATGGCAACTATGCGCTGGTTCCTTCCCACATTGATGTTTCTTATGCCAAACTAAAGTTCCTTTCAGTTTGAATGTCTTGCCACAAGTGCATTCGAAAGCATGTCGTCCTGGATCATCGTCGTTATATTCTTCTTGATTGCCTAAACATATTTGACAATGTCAGTGCAAAAGAAAAGTAAAATACATGATAAATGTAAGACTTAAAGAATTGTTCAAACATCTCAACAATGTCTTTCATCATCCTGTTAAACTATCCATTAGAAAAATGTTAATAGAAGAGTTTAACACAAAATAACTATAAACAGCCATAAAGTAAGAAAAGATAAACTAAAAGAAAATGATTGTAAAAACTACTACTTGAAATGGAAACATTGGTATACCGGTACTTTCAAAGTTGACGTTTTAAATTAGAAAAATTACAATTTTTTCCAAAATATTTTGATTCACAAAAATGTTAATTGTAAAAAAATATATATACTCGTAGATCTACCAAATGAAAAAATAAGATTATAATCAAACCGTTTAACCAAATCAAAATAAAATATGAAATAATTAAAATCTAATTATTTTAAACTTAGGCTTATGTAGCAATTTAAAATGTGATTATCCAAAAAGCAGCAAACATTTTAACAAGACAAGAAATCCTAAAAGTCATCTTGGATAGCATTTATAAGAAATCTTGCCAAAATTTGTATGATTTGGAGCAAATATAAAATTATTGTGAAACCTTACAACAAATTAAATTAAATTATATCTAACTTAAAACTGTATTGAAACCATACAAATTTATTTCCAAGAATTACAACTGAACATTTGTCACCCTACAGTCTAAATTTATTAAATAATTATTTGTAGTTACTATTTCAAAAAGGAAAAAATCAATTGCTACAAGTGTGTTGGTAACCAAAACATTTTATTTATTGAATAGGCCTAACAATAAAACACAATAGCCAAACAAATCCATAAAAATGGTTTCATAATTATGTCTTTCATGTTTTGAAAATGTTATTGCATTATTTGAGTTCTTGAAGAACGTTCTCGTTCTCGAGGTATAAATATTTTATGCACAGTTCTCAAATGTCGCAGAAGGTGACTCCTGTAATATGATTTGTAAGTACAATGTTGGCAATGCTGTGATGGTTCTTTACCACATTCATATTTCAAATGCCAATTCAATGTCCCTTTCCATTTATATGTTCTGCCGCAAGAACACTCAAAGAGATTAGTAACTCCTGTATTGTTCAAGCCTGTAGATAATAATTAAATCATTATAAAATAGTAATTAATTTAGAAACAGATTATATTAAGGAACATAATAACAATAACATTTCAAAAATGAGGAGGGAGGATCAAACATTATTACAGATTACTTACATACACTCCTAGTTTACCTAGGTATAGTTCTTAAATACCCTAGGTATTAAACCCCTGTGAAAAATCACAGGCTGACTAATTAGATACACAGCAGAAATACAGAATTAAAAAAAAACTATTTACAAACAACATTAAGGCCTACTTATCTAGGCCTACCTAAACATAACCCCAAACTATAATCTACACTGGGTTTGTTTAAGTATTACAGATGATGGATGAAATCAGCTGTTAAACGAATAGGTAGGCCTATTTCTTCTTTAAATTTGTATAAACAAATACATTGATGATAAAAGGTTGTATTTATATATAGTTTATAACCTCAAAGCAAATATTATAACATATTATACTATAGTATTCATTCGTTCTATAACTCATATTTAAAAAAAATCAACTTCACAATAAATTATAACAATTGAAGTTGTAAACATAACCCCAAACCATAATCTACACTGTGTTTACAGCTGTTATTATTATATGTTACTAATGTACGTACGTACATACGTTAGTACACTCACTTTTATAGGAGTTGATGTTGACAAAAACATATAAAACAATTACTATCTTAGATACACTATCCATAAAATTGAGCTCCGATAGTTCAATGTTTTCCCATTTCACTAAGAAAAAATCAGCTGTATTTTCAATACACACAAGGAAAATATAGAATTTATCTTCAAGTCTTAGCATGTTCTTATTTAAATTACGGTTGCGTCTCAAATTTTTTTTAAATAGGCAACTAGAAGTAAGAATCTAGTACAACAATTTACAAAAATGAACATCATGGAATATATAGCATAATAATTCTCTTTAGCTCAAACAATTTTTGGTAGGTTGATCTTTATAAATCAACATTGATGAGCTTCTATAAAGAGAAAAATGTTACAACTTTCTGACTTGAACCCCTCAATTGTAAGCATCAGATTAAATTTTCCAAATTTCTTAAAATTGAGCGAACAACAAAACTGCTGTTGTTACAATTGAATTGAAATCAGGTTTTTATTTTACTTAGTCTCTACAACTTAAAAACAATAACGTGAGACGTTAGGAATGAAATATCTATATTATATATTTAAAAAAATTCCTGCTTTTTATTCACTCACTTCCTAAAGTTAATACTTAACTGATTTTGATGATTCTTTTTTTAGTTAAAAGATAATTTCAAGTTTTAAGTCACTGTGAAGCTAAATATTTTATTTACACTTTTATTTTGGGGACATTCCGAGTTTTAAAATTCCATCAGTTTAATTAAATTACAACTAAATTAATAGGAAATAATTGGTTCTAAACAGCTGATAACCTAATTGAGTTTCAAATAAATAAGTTATTTACTTTACTCAACTGTCAACAGATGATTTAGGTTATGTTATTGTTGATGTGTTTTAGGTCTGATTTGTTGCTGTGTATGTTGGTGTGTAATAATTGAACTATGAAGTTTTGTTTAGGCTTTTTATTTTTGTCATCCCTGATAATAAATGAAAGTAATATTGTTAAGATACGTGGAGATGGTAATTGAATTGAGAATTTGAATACTTTTAATAAATTAAAAAGGTGAAAAACAAGTTGAACTTTGTTACTTTACATCAAAATTGGTCGAATTTCGAACACAGGAGATACTCATATATATTTAAATTGAATTTCATACAAGCGAATTTTTATGTCAAAGTTTATCCAAGACTTCTTAATTTTAACAATTTGTCTGATCCTTTGAATTTCACATTAGCAATTGGTCGTTTACTAATCCCATCTCATCTGACAGAATTTGATCATAAAGATTTACCACTAGATCGATTCATATACTATGATATAAAATCCAATACCTATAAATTTCAAATCAATCAAAATAACTTGAAAACGGATGGTAAAAATAAATAATTCATCATTAATAAGTGTAACAATTAAATTTAATGGTTCATAATATAATAAAACATGATTGCAACTAATAAAATTTGATAATTTAAAATTCTATTGACTTATATCTTGGTAGGCCTACTTGAATCGTGTACTGTAAATTCGTTTTGTTAAGTTCATTTTATGCACACTTCGTAAATGACGTAATAAGTCACTATTTCTTTTTGAAACGTAGGAACACATATTACAACAATGTTGTGGTTGTTTCCCACATTCATTACGAACATGCTGGTGCAAACTTCCTTTCCATTTATAGGTTTGGCCACACTGCTCACAAGAATATTGTCCCAATGAACATTTGTCAAGAAGTATATTCTCTGCGTCTGAAACAAAGTAAATGATAAAAATAAAATATAAAATTTTTCCAATCGCTTCACTTTAATCTTAAACCCTCCACTCTATGTTCACTACCTCCAAACTAGTTCTGTTTAAACATAACCAATTACTATCAAATATTTAATTGATTTTACTATTTAAAAAAAAATATAAACAATCATGAACTAAACAAAATTATTGCTTTTTAACTTAAACCACAGACAAAAGTGGTGTTATCTCTGTGATTTTAAATTTCAATCTCATCAAATAACACAACCTATTGATTCAATTATTCTGATAATTTTACTTTAAAAGGCACATTACTATAAACAACCAAATACAAAAATTATGGTAGCCTAGTTGGCAAGGCAGCAATGTAATACAATTTGACATTTTGAATCCAACCATTGGAGATAGTTATTTTCGCGGGTATTCCATTCAATGTGTTCAACAGTCTGGCTGGCTCAAAGTAAAGATGAAAATGAAAATAAAGAATAATATTAACAAATAAAAAACAAGTACAACAATACTTGCCCTACCATTGAATTTACAACTACAAGTATAATAAATATACATATTGTAACGTTTTGTTTTACGAAAAATAAAAAATATTAAATCTTTAAAAAATGTGTGAATTGTCAAAATATTTTCAAAGTAGGCCTACAATAAAAAAATTTAAGTTAAATAATCATGTAGGGTATGAATTGAATTATTTATTATTCATTGTGTATTACTTTATTATTATTTAAAGCAATTTGTTTACTAAAATTCAATACAATAGCCTCAATTTATCACTAAGGTCTAAATGTAAACAAACCTGCATTCCAGCATTACTAATCTGTATCAGATGTTTTCATCTGTGATGTCAGGATCACAGATGAATATACAACACAATATCTATGATCGGCCACTTGCTTACCACAGATTGACAATGTTGTAAATCTGTGAGTACACTGTTGGCTGCTAAAATCTTCCCGCCAAACTATCTGTATCGTGAGTCATCCTACAACTATTATGCAACACTTTTTTAAACTAAATTTTGTAATTTTGTAGGTTCGACCACTGTGGAATAATGGACTGTGGTTGTCAATGAAATTTCAGACATGATGATATAAATTTTTGTATTGATTTAATGTGACATCATTGTAAGAAAAGAATTACTTTCAGGTTGAACATAAACAACAGCAATACAATTTTATGCAGCATGAACAATTAACTTATTTATATGTATGGCATCTTAACCCTTAATTACTACGGACCGTCTATCAGACCGCGCGGGAAATTTCAATAGGGATTTCTTCCTCGCCTTGGAACACTGTATCCCGCACTTCACAGTACCTTCCTGACCTTGGGTGGTCAGTTGAGCAGTGGAATCGCACAAGTGAAATCGAAGCCGGTTTGTGAGTTATCGATCTGTTGCGGTCAGAGTTGAACTTGAGGCGGTCATAACAAAGTTGAAGTACATTTATGTTACAGTAATATACAAAACAAAATTCTTTAATCATGAAATTATTAAAATCTATAACAAAGTGTTAGTAAAGTCGTTTTGGGGGGGGGGGGGGGACAAAAAGTTCCGACCAAACTTTCCCGTACATGCCCCCCCCCCGAGAAACTGTCCTGGAGCCGCCCCTGGTCCTAATATGTTTTCTTTGATAAAGCTTTGACAAAATATTTGACGAATAACGATGGTAGTGTAATATGCCCCTTAGCTACATTTTATTTACTTTAAGCTTTAGCTAGGAAAATTAGTGAAAGCTTAAAATTATTAGACAAAACTTTTAGTACTAGCTATTTCTTATTTTTTATTCACACGATTTTAAGTAATGACTTAAAGTCTTAAGTTATAGCTTTTGCTTATTTTTTATTCAACAGACTCATTAAGTTAAATTGTTGAACAAGAAGTTATTTTCTACAATTTTAATGCAAAAGATAGCCACAGAAACTACTTTTAAATCAAAATATTAAGACAAAAGAAAATTATAATAACATTTTATATGAGTAAGTGGGATTATATTATTTACTATTACAATAGAAACAAAAAATATCTAGGCCTAACTGTGAAAAGATATATCAGTTCTTCCTTCTTGTTTTGCTTTTCCATAATAATATTTGCTAGTTGCAACCGCACAAACGGAACCACCTTTAGGTTTATTTATTGATTTTCTATCCATTGTAAATAATATATTTGTTCTACTTTAAACACTTTATATACACTAATTTAAAAAAAGTTTAAGTTTAAACAAAAAACACAAGCCGAGAAACATTCACAAATGAGTAACGCGTATAAACGTAAACTACAGAACTTTGATCACTGTCTAGTTGTACCATTAACTACGTCACAGCCCCCACTCCACTTTTTTTGATATTTCCCGAATGAGGTAACCTTTTCTATCTAGAGACCTTGACGGTAGGGTACATTAAGGAGTACAAATAAGCCAAATTTTATCAAAATCGTTAGAGCCGTTTTTTTATTAAAAAAATAGTAACAGATTCTTTGGGGGTTTTGTGGCCAAAAAGGGGGTTGTTTTTCAAAATTTTTTCGTGCATCTATACAGGCCTAATTGACATGTTTGGTGCAAATTTGTTCGAAATCGATTGAATAATTTTCTCTCAATAATAATAATATTTATTAGTTACTCTCCTACTTTAATGTATCCCCTTTCCTACTTTAATACAATTACGAAGTCACAGTGAATCTGTTTAATAATTGAAATATGTTTGTGAGAAAGTATGTGCCAGTTTCTGGTACCGTTTATTTTATATGTCTTACATACACTGTTGTTTAAATATATGTAAATATTTTTGTTTAAGTCTTTATTGAATTCAGTTCTAGTAGTACTTTGTATACGTTGTTCTTTATTTTAAATGTTTACATATTATTCCTTTTGTTAACTTTATTTTTCATTATATTATACATATATAATACATTATTTGTAAAATCTTATGTCTGCTTTTATTTATAGATAAATTATGTCTGCTTTTGTAAATGAATTCCTTATATTTGTATTATTAAATTGTTATTGTAATTTACTTTAATTTCTTTGTCTTGAGTCTTTTCATTAAGACATATAGCAATGTAGCCTATTGGCCAAACTCTACTTTACGCCTCCTCATTTTAACTATTCCCTCGCCTGCATATGTCGCAAGAGATATTGCTTGAAACATTTACCTCAGAGCCTCTTCCTAGTTATTTTATTATTTGACAAAATGTTTAACAAAGATGGGTTTTCCCTTCTTTGTAATGGATGTCACCAATCTTTGATTAAAATTTTAGATTGTATTTACAATAATACCATAATAATGGCTCTGGATTTTAATTGGATTTTTAAGTTCTTTTCATTTTGTTGATTATTTTAAAGGAAATTCTTCTTTGATTTTAAAATCAATTAGCCTTTAATCCAAAAATATAAACATATGGCTCTGGTACAAAATATTTGTAAAATTTAAGAAACAATTTAAGTGAATATTTAGTTTTATTTAACAAATTTTAACAATAATAATTATATGAGTGTTTAGTTTACAGTACAATAAAGGTCTATTTTAAAGACAATGAAAGATTACCGTTGCGAGGTGGCCAATAAGATGGGCACACAGCGTTGCCATATAGCACTGGTGATCTGCTAGTCTCGAACACTCCTAGGGACCCTGGTATTTGCTGCTCGAGGCTACGTGCCCTACTATCGTATTTGTTTAGCAGACTCCTGACTTTGAGAACCTGATATCTTCACTAGAGTAATGGTAACAAAATTACTATAAGCAAACTATTGTGTTCCTTGATTTATTTCTCATACAATGGTAAACTAAGGATGCTAGAAATACCATAGGAACTCATTGTTTTTCTAACAAGCCTAACCTCTGTAGGGTTGTTGCCACAACAACTGTTTGTTTTGACAACAGCTGTTATTCTCACAAATTTTGAGATTTTATAATAATTCTGCACAGAGTAGGGCAGCAATTACAATCATAATTCTCTGTTAGCAATTGACCACTATTATATTGTATAAGTTAAAAATCTTCTAAGGTCTCTATTTGTATTAATAAATTTAATATTCAAGAAAGTTTTGAAATAATGAAAGATGTACAGTAAATAAAAATGGCAATTTAAAGTTACAGTAAAAACAACTGCAGATATTTTAATAAAATGTGTGATGTTCAATAGCCTTAATTTATATACATAATTCTGTATATTTAAAACCTACAGATGTGCAGGTAGAACAACTGGAAAACATTGAGAAGAAGAAAACAACAAAATGATTTCAAATATAATTATTTGTGGTTTTAATTTTAACATAGGGCTACAGCATAAAACAGTATAATCTAAGAAATCCTGTGTTACAACGTTACAACTCATATTAGATATTTTTATTATTAGATCAGCACATATTTTAAAACAAATAATACAGATGGTAAATTTTTAAAGGAATCAAATACAACCATAGACGTAACCAGGACGATGGGAGGGGTTACAACAATGGGGGAGGGGGGAGGGAAAATTTAAAAAAATTAAGATGCAAAGTGACAAGTTTTAGGCTTCCCAAAAATACTTTAAAATGATGTAGGTATGTATAATTTTCCACTTCTAATTGTGATTCAGGCCTATTTTAGAATAATTTAGAATAGCAACCTTGACTCATCCCAAGCCTCACTTTTCATGCGCTGCCTCTAACCCCATAGGCTTGGAACACACACAGCGTTTTTTTGTCGGTTGCGGATTAGTCACCGTCGCCGTTCATAAAATTTAAAGTGTGCACACAGGGCAGGCAAGTAGCCAGGGGGTGGGCTGATCGGGCTGCAGCCCACCCCAAAATTTCCTGATACGCAGAGCAGTGTGAGTGTATCGCCATTCGGCTTGGCGCTCAGGCTCGCTGTTGCCTGGAATTCTAATAATAAACTCATGAGAGTGTGCCAAAAATTCAACTTTAAATACCTAAAATGTCAAAAAATTTCCGGGGGACGGCCCCCTGGTGTGGTTTACTATCAGTCAGAATCATCCCACCCCAAACAAAAATGCTATCTACAGCTCTGATACAGGGCGATAAAATTTCCGATGCCGTCTAAAAGCCTCATTGGGATTCATTAAACTGAAGTGTCTAGTTCATTAATCCCAAAGTGTGATGTAACATATTATTTCTTTTAATGTTTTATTGATATGAACAGAGAGCAACTCTCGCTTTATTGTTATTCTGTCACCGATTGAAAAGGAAGCAACAAAATATACTTATTTGGGTTAATCCAATAAATAAATAAAAGAACAGAAGATTTTGGAGCATTCTAAACTGTGTTTCCTGATTTGAGGAACTAGAAGAAACATTTTTCAATTATTTAAGAATGTTGGTTTCGTCATTTGACGAACTACACACACGGCTGAAGGATAGTACTCTTCAAAGAATACTAAAATAAGAAAACTTGGCTTGCATTTGGTCACGTTCGCAACTGTTTCGGCGAAGACGGTGGAAAATCCGTCTAGTGGCAGTGAGTGGCTGCACAGCTACTGTCAGCAGTAAATAAACCGATCTTTTATTTTTCCGACCAATGTGTATGCTCAAATACTCTCCTTCGCACCACTGTTAATATGATGGCACGGTAAATAATGCTTGGCGGACGAAAACTCCATTTGTGTTCCAGGCCATGCACTATACTGCATAAAGATAATGTTAGCAATATATTGATAATTTGTTGTAGCTTGACATTTGCATAGATGTTGAAAACAAGTTACTCTAAAGAGTGTATTTTAATATAAACCAAGTTATAACCCCCAAAAACCCCCTGGTTACGCCTATGAATACAACACTTTAAAATAAATTATAATTAATATTATATTTATTATGAAGAAATGTTAAAATAGATATATATGTTACTTGTGCAGTGTCTATCCAATCCTTATTTATATTGTTGTGACAACTGCAGTTTCGAGTTACCCTATTTTCCGGTCACATAATTTACTCTTAAAACACATAAATAAAACTGTTATTTTGAACAGGAGAAGATAAGCTGACTAATCAAGTTAAGTTTGACTGCTAAGTGTTGGATTTGTTAAATGAGCATGTTGCGAACGGATTACGCTTTTTGTTCTCCATGACAACTAAGTAAATATGACAGCTCTGTAATATTTAATGTACATAGCTGTTTCCCTCCTTTTCTTCATAAGTAAATGAATTAATTTGATACTGATTGCACATTGGGGAGGCTTGGGACACCAGTGCTAGGGAGGTTTGGGACACTGTCGCAAATAAAAATAAAATTCCAAATTCATGGGAGGAAAATAAATTGGTTGGCCTAGACTGGTTAAGAAAAATGAAAAAGAGAAGAAAACCTTAAAAAGAGACAAAAAGGAAAAGCTTGCTAATGACAAAGAAAAAAAAGAATAACATCTGTTATGGCCAGAAAAGTTCTTCTGAGAGTGTCATCTGGTGAAAGTATTTATAACACTCTAGAAGATGAATAACTCGCATCATCTAGATGTTGATCATGAAAACTTAAAACCAGGAACATTTATTTTGTTCTTGTTGAATTTAAAGGGGGGAAGTAGACAATTAACAAAGTACAAATACGTCTGCATCGTTTAAAGACCACCAGAAGACGATCCCGAAGAAAAAACAGAAATAAGTGTTAGGGTTATAAATCTTTTGATGATTAAAAAAAACAGTTTATACCAAAAGAGGAGGACATATCTTCTCTGTTCTAGGCATCCTTCCATCTCTCCTAGACTGAAAATGCAAGGCGACAGAGTGAGATACAATTTTGAAAAAAAGCGTCGCTGTATTTGAAAAATACTTTTTTAAATATTAACTTATCTCAATTATGTTTTGTTAATCAATCATTGTATGCATTTTATTGTATAATTTTATCAGTAAAACTTGTTGTTCTAGTATTTCTTTACTTTCATTTTCAAACTAAACATCCTCAATGAGTGTCCAAAACCTCCCCAACTAGTGTCCCGAACCTCCCCATAGCGGGACATAGGGGTGACATAGCGGGGAGGCTTGGGACATTTTGCACCTAGTGCAATTTCAATTTTTTGTATTTTTTCTTGTTGGTTTAGCAAAATAAACACAAGTTAGTTTTGTAAACAAAAGGTTAATGTATCAGTAGGAGTAAAAATTTTAATGAGATTTAAAAATTTTCTTTTAAAAATCGAAAACTAAAAACTGTCCCAACCGTCTCCACATTCCCCTAATATACACCTATTTTAACATTTGTTATTACAGTCGAATTCGGGGGCTTACATAGTGAAATTATATTATTGTTCTATTGACTTCATTCTTGGCCATGTACACAAACACAATGTCTTCTTAGATTGCTCTTCCGATAAGTTTTGTAACTACAATGTGTGCAGTTCCAAAGCGGTTCTTTCCCACATTGATAACGCAGATGCTGTATCAAGTTGCGTTTCCATTTATAAGTTTTGTCACACTGTTTACAACAATAATGCCCTTCCTCTGTCTGGGAATAATCTACAAATTGAAAAAACATAACATTTTCTGGAATGTTTTCAAACACTAAAATAATATTGCACCTTAGAAAAGTAAAAAAAATAACACCAAGCCTTTTAACAATTTGATACATGGAGTCAATACATGAGTGCAAAGTGAATGAACATCTGTATCTTTACTGTATTCACAAAATATAAAAACTTTAAGATTTGAGAATAAAAGCATAAACAGAGTTTTTTATTTAACTATGCATTTTATTATTATTCTTTACAATTTGGTTGGTTTAAAGCTGACACACAAATACACATTTGATAAATATTTATTTTCTCTCACCATATACATTGTAAAAATTCATGTGATATTAACTAACAATATTTCACGTGATTTATAATTATGAATACATTTTTTAGCACCCAGGACATTAATTAATTTACCTATATCCACCACATAACCTTTTTTATTTTTAATTTTACACATTTCGGAAGTTCTGTTACATCCTGAAAAATACGTTACTCTTTTGAGATAGACAACTTTAAGATAAATAATTTACAAAACATAAACCTTTAATAAAAACAACTCATTAAACTAACACATGTTTAGTGGTGACTACCCAACAGTTTTACATTTTGTGCATCATTTATTTTACTGTGTTGACCTCATACAAGTGTATCCCTGAAGATGGAACGGAAGTTCTGAAACGCATAAAATTAAGAGAAGAGATATTGTGATAGATATAGATGAGGTATTGAATCTATTCCAAAAATTGTGTTCATACTTAATTATGTATTTTAAATTTTAGTCCTGTTATTAAAGTACTATTGATTGCAACAATCTCTAAAGCTAACACATTACGGTAGTAATATTTAAAGTTATATTGGCATTAAAAAAATGTGTTTTCAACAACCCAAAAATCTTTCTGCCAGGTAATGTCTAAATCATATAAAATTTGAAAAATAGATACCTGTTAACATAGGTTTTCTGCATGAAACCGACTTGGTTTTGATATTTTACAGCTACATATTAACAAAATTTAGATTTTTAAACACTGTTCCAAATAAAGCTAACAAAACTCTTTTCCTCTAAATGACCAAAAAATATTAACTTTAAACCAGATATAAAATTAATTAAATTTCATAAACTATACTCAGTTATGGTTAAATCAATACCATATTCTAAAGAAGGAGCGGAGGATGTTTGATAATTAAAAAAGTAAATATTTACATAGTCATTGAAAAGGAAAAGGAGTCAAATAAACACATTAATACCTTCACTGCTACGCAAATTTCATATTTAATATGCTAGGAGCTGACCTTTTATTTTTTATATTTATAATCTAAATGAGTATAAATTACTTTATTTTTTAACCTTTCTACGTAATATTCACTAATATTTTAAAGCGGACGTACATGTGCGTCCATAACACATAAGCTTAAAATTGTCATGCGAAGGACACAATGTTCTGTACATTGAAAATCTCTCAATACGAGGGTTGGCATGCGAAGCATGCAATGCACTGTGCGTCGGCCGCTTCTCATAGTTTTCAGTGCCAAGCTCACATGTGTGTCCTTAGCAGTGAACGTGTTAATATAACAAGGATATTAAGGAAACCAGGTAGAATAAAAGATATAGTGTACAACATGGTAAAAATAATTTATTTTAATATTACAAAATTTCTTTTATGTTTATTAACAGTACTGTAAAATGTTTTAAGCATAAAACAAATACAAACTAGATTTAATTGATAATTTATAATACAGACTACTTATTATTGGTTTAGTGTTTTTATTAAATAGTTTCTATTAAATATTAAACATTTTATGTTTTAACTAAACTATTATATATTATAAATGAACAAAACTAAAATAATTTCTCTATATACAAATGAGCCTCATATGTACTTTTTCTTCACCCGTATTCAGCTAAAGATAAGTAAAAAAAAAAAAAAAAAAAAAATATATGTATTAAAGTTATTATGCAATGAATTTAAGTAAACAATGTTCTAATCTAATCAGTGGCGTAACAATCGGGGCGGCAAACAGGGCACGTGCCCTGGGTGCTACTCTGGAGAGAGCACCGTTTTGATTTCGAGTTTTCTTTTAATAACACATGTTTTAGGAAAAACAAAGTTAAAATGAAACAGTAAATTTGTATTGTCAGTTATAGGACAATTAAAACGCGATGTCGAAAAATAGTTGTTTTCTAAGCTCTGATATAGCAATACTTGCACAAGATTAAATTATTTATGCTTTCTTAATAATTTCGGAAGCGGTCGTGTGAGTTTGGATATTCTCGGGCGCTTTAGTTGGTCTTGGTCGGTCCGCACACACAGCTAGCTCGCTATGGTTATTCGACAGACCACAGTTGTTATTCATGTGATTTACTTGAGTATTTAAGTTTTGCTGTATGTATGTAAAACACTATTTTATTGCTTAGGCATAGCAACTGCGACATCACATCAGTAAATTCGTATAGTAAGTTGTTTTGTTTATGTTGTCACTATTGACTAGGGTAATTGTTTACTATTACCGAAAACATATCTGATATCTCAATATGGGTAGATTTACGTCTGACAAACAATTACCTATGCAGATTACTAATCGATTACATTAAAACTTAAATCGATTCAAAATATTAACCCTACAACCCACAATGTTAAGAAAAATGGACTTTTTGGCGTTTGCAAGCATTTTAAAGGAACAAACGTTTTATATATAAGGCTGTTTTATTGGTTGGAAAAGCAACTAAATGCAAGCGTTTAGAAAACGTCCCTTTTCTAGGAAATGGTTAGACCGATTTCTGATTGGATGACAGTTTTAGAAAGGGGAGACTGTGATAAACCAATGTATAGGCGTGATATTTCAGCCAATAGCTGCAGCCAATTCCCGGAAAGTACATTTTTAAACTTATTGAACCCTTATTTTTTTTAAAATAACGAGATGAAAATATGTTGTAGTTTTATTTTCTGCTTTAGTTAAATAAGCTCAGTTCAAGTTTAATGTAGAGTAAATTGCAGAAGGTTCTGTTGTCTTATGTAAAATTTTAATCTAATTTTATAATTTGATTTCTAAAGTTTTCACAAGTCATAATTATTATGAATATACAGTAATAAATATACTGATAGATTTCTACAACTATTGGAAAAGTTTACTTTGGTTTTATAAATAGAATAATTAAATTGTAACAAAGTGCATTCATAATGAAAGGAACTGATGTAATTGAATGTAAAAACAATTGAAGCTTAGTAAAAAACATCTTTGATTTAATTTGTATATTTTTAACCCATCATTTTTAGTTAATAATGACCGTTTTGTTTTTTGAGAGGGGCGCCACTCCAGATCTTGCCCTGGGCGCCAATTACCCCAGGAACGCCACTGAATCTAATCCATCATCTAGCATTCTTTTGTGTTTACAATGATAATGTCTTCTCAAATTACTTGTTCGGAATGTTTTGTAATTACAAATTTTACAAAGCAAATTAGGTATTTTGCCGCACTCGTATCTTCGATGTTGTACCAGACTGTACTTCCATTTATAATTTCTAAAGCAATCTTCGCACGTAAAATACTCCCCGTTCCACTTGCGATGACCTAAAGAATACACAAAGAATGTAAGTATCTCTTGACGTAAGTATTTGCAGAGTATTCATGTAAGATTAATGCATGCACAAAATAAGCTGTATAGTACTAACATTGCTTCGCCCATGTAAAAACACTTTTCATAAAGTATATTAGCAGATGCATAAAATAACCAAACCACTTAAAAGTAACAATGCAAAGTATTTAAATAAATTCATATTTTTTTCAAACTGAGTGATGATTTGCAAATTTTATGTAAATTAAGTTATTAATGTTAGTAGTGCAGGCATATCAATCTGGGCCACAGTGAATCCTCATTTAGATAAATAAATATAAATAAGTAAACAAGAAATTTTAAAATTTAGTACAATTTTTTGATTACTTTGTATACTGTATTTCAAAATGGTGCCCAATTTATAGATTTTCCAAAAGTGTTCTTTTGTTTGTCCTTCTATTAAATTAAAAAGTATAATTTGAAAAGACTTTAGCAACATTTATGAAAAAAAGACTAACCAGAATTCAGTCACATTTGAAAATTATAAAATAGGTCGTGCAGTAAAATATAAAGGACTTCAAATTTCAACTAAATATTCTTACCTAAATCTACCCTTTACTACTCATAGATCTGACAGATTTAAAGCACAAGCCATTCTTAACCCACTCCATTGTTAAACTTACCACTTCCACAATTTTGAAGACACAAAATTTCCACAGATGAGTCATTACATTCCTCAAACACTTTAGTATATCTTAAAATGTTTTTTTAAAAATCTGTTAAAGTAGATTACATAAAAAAAGGTTAAATAAAATGTAATATTTATGTGTAGTTGGTCTAGTGATATGCATTAGACCAACTACACATAAACAATTTTCAAACTGATAATATGATGTTTAAAGTACTCGAGGTGTTTTCTTTCAACTCTTGTTTGAAAACAATATTTAATAAAGTGTTAATTCAAATTATAAAAAGTGCGCTTTCTGGTTAGGTAAGGATCAATTAGAACTATGTGAACACATTACAACACAAACAACATGTTAAACAATGTTGAATATAAATTTGAAATTACTTGTCTTAATAGATTAAGTATTAAAACTAGCTGACCCGTGCGAAGCATTTGCATTCTAACTTACTAACAGTGTTTTATTAATTTAAATCCATGTTAAAGAGAAATAATTTTGTTTTTGTTGTTATATATTTTTAAACAACAACAAATAGGTGTATCCACAATGCTGTTTATAACCACACTTACAAAATTAATTAAAAGTAGCAATGAAGTGGGCTAACGGCAGCTCTCCAGCTGGGTATTGTTATCATCAGTGTTGCCAACGCCAGGAAAATATCCCTACAACTTACCTGATCTTACATCACTGTTACTTTCGGATTCTTTATTTATTTTTTTTGTATAATTGTATTTTGTGTATTTTTCCGGTGTAGCGGTTAAGGAAAGCTTTAAAATGATGACTCATTCATTTAATTTGATGATGTATTAAGGAAGTTATGGCGTACCGACAAAAAAATGGCCTTGAGAAATAATATATATGATAATAATTATAATAAAGTATAATAACTGACGTCTAATATATATCTGGCAAGAAAAATTATTTTAAAATAACTTAGATAACATGACCTTATTTGACTAAAATAGTAAATGCTAACATATTTTGTTGCATAAACGGTTGGGATAATATTGGTTCACGATAAAAATAAATGAAGTAATTATAAAAATAAAATAATTTACGAAGAAAATATTGTTTAATACTAGCCTAACTAAAAGGAAAAGTGCATGTTTTTATCAGAGCATTCATTATTACCAGTTCTTTTGTTATTTATAAAAATATGATAGGCCATGCAATGATCTCTTCGCATGTCCTTAATTTGTTATTCTCTTTCTTGTGTTACAATAAAAAAAAATTAAGTAGGGATAATGAATTGTTCAACTTCTTTTCATGTTTCATAAGGCACAGATTTTATTTTTCAGTTTATTAGAAAAACATAATTTAGTAGTTTTCATATTAGTAAACATTAAAGTTAGGTTCAAAAACAAATATTTTGACCACTAGTTAAATGTCCTACATCTCCTAAATTTTTTAGTTCATGTTTTTTTTTTATGAACTACTATCACCACGACAAAATGCATAGTTTCTTTTATTACTAAAGCCCAAGAAAATTACTAAATATTAGTCAGTAATTTATTAAGCCTAGTACACACTGGGATTCTTTGTTCGAACTTTTTGTCGTAGACGCTCGGATTCATGTTGCAGACTCTTTGCCCCGCAAAATTGTCGCTCTAGAAATTGTGTAAGAATCTAGTTTGAGTCTGAGCCATGTCGAACGAGGTGACATTCTCGGGGATTGCAGTAGCCCTTTATCTAGATACACGGAGCAAAACAAAAGGGCTAACAAAAAGCCCTGGTGGATTCAGGGAATATTCAAGGATCGAAATAGCACGGGCACGATCTCCTTGGCACATTGAGATTGGAGGACGGAATGGGATTTCAAAATTTTCTTCGGATGAGTCCAGTCGACTTTGAAAATCTTTTGGAATTGGTTGGACCACATATTTTGAAAAAGGAGATGGATGTTAGGGTGCCAGTTTTTGTTTTTTCACTCTATCTTTGTATTTATCCGAAAAAACGTCCCACAAACATCGCCGCATTTGTAAATCTTCAACACTCGAGATGCAAGATTCATTGACATAGAGTGTCCCGGATTCAGGAAAATCCGCTACATAGAGTCCGAATAAAGAATCCCAGTGCATACTAGGCTTTAGACAAATGTAAGCTGATTCCATAAAGTTTTGTTTTGGAACTCAAAATCAGGAAAGCTCTAACCTAACATTGTAGTCAGAAAGCCAGGTACTTTTATTTTTATATGCAAATGTTTTGATATGATTTATTGTTTGAAAACGTTTTGGGTTGAGAGTAATTTCCCTTATTGGGAAAAATAGGGACATGGCTTAAGTGTAAATGTTGGATGGTATGATTTAACAAATTTATCATTAATGCGGTGCATCAAACAAAAATGATAAAAGGCAACTAAACTACCTATAAGGTTTGTACTTAACTTTTGTCTGTATAATATATATATATATTTTTTTTTTTTAACGTCCTGCTGTTTTGCACTTAAGGCTAATGAAGACGGGACCTATAGTTTTACGTGGAATCCGAACCACAGCCAACGATGTCTGTTAAGAAACCATTTAGAAAATTATTCGGGGTCAATGGGAATTGAACCCGGAACTTTTCCATTGATGGTTGCCATGACGATTGATAAAGCTTTGACGCCTTAACAACCACAGCCATCGTGGCCATGTATAATATATACACTTTGAATTTAACTGCTTCAAACTTGTTCAAAAACAGTTTTTCATTAATACAGTTAAACTTGGTTATAGCGTCAACGAAGTGACTGAACAAATGTTGACACTACGTCCTAGTGACGTTATAAAGATGTACCAACAGGAAATTGTATTTTTGTTACCTTGAATGAAAGGACAAACAACTATACAGTATTACTAACATTGGCAAAATTATTCATGACGTTAATTAAAAGGAAAAACACTATACTTTTCTTTTAATGTACAGTAGGGTCCCGATAATTGGAGCTGAGGTCACCTACAATTATAAATTAGGTAACATTGGTTAATGTGTAAAGTTTTAATGAGTAAATAAATATATTAAAAACACTAAAATTACAGTACGTAATAAAACATTAAGTTACTGTATTAAAAAACATGCAGCAATTTTAAAGTGTCAACATTACTGTGGGGGGGGGGGATAACTGTCTGATCACAACTACGTAAATGTCTCGCCAGGCGATTGAGTCTCGCCGCACTTTTCTACTGTCCGAACACTTTCCCAGCAAGGTCATGGGTTTAGTTACACGCAGCACACAAATCCATACTGCATACCGTGAGTCACCCACATACCGCATACCGTATACCGTCACCACATACCGTGTGAATTGTTCCTTAGGAGGGGTGGGAGAGTTAGCAGTATTGTTTGTAGTGGAACTCCACCACCTCTACCGACTTTGATGGCACCCGTCGGAGGTTTTACGTGTGAAAAAAAATACATAGATTGTTTATTTTGCGGTTTGATTCTAAGGAGGGAGAAAATAGGCCTCCCAAAATCAAAGGAAAGGGGGAATTCTAACATTTTTCGAGTTCTGAGTAAACTGAATTCAAAGTTTGACATTGATATTTTGCAGATTTATGACATTACAACCGAGTGGTTAAAATATTTATTGATGCTAAAACAGGGGTTTATAATAATGTAAAAGATAATGATTTAACCAGACCTAAAAAAATGACGCTATGTCCCAGTTGACGCATTAGCCGAGGCCGTTAAAACCAAGTTCAACTGTGTACAGCAATACCGTTGCTGAAAGCATGAAATTGGTTAAACTCAATAATTTCAGAGTTAATACTCGCTAAACTTTACGGTTGTATGTAGTAATATTGATATTACACAAAAATTAAATTAAATGAAGATAACATTATTAATCCTTTTGCTTAGTTCAGCTATCGTAAAGTTAACCAGAGGAATAAAATTCTGAAATTGTTGAGTTTAGAAAAAAGTTGAATATTACATTTTTAGAAATTGTATTTCATATAATCAAAATTGTTTATGGAAAAGTTGTATAACTCTAAAAGCATATGTTATACAGATAGAAGTTTTAAAGAAAATTTTTAGATAATTTATTTTTTAACAATGAAAGTCTATTATTTTTTTAAAACCTACAATTTACAAGATATTTGAGCAAACATTTTCCAAGATAGCAGCTTATACCTTTTGTTGAAAATGCCTTTTGTTCGAATGCACTCGGAAGCAAATCCAAACCATTTTCCAACAGGAAATTCAAATATCAAGAACATTTTTGTGAACTCGTTATTATTTATCTGGCATCTGGAGTGTAGGTGATACAACAATGCTACACTTCAAACTTGTATAACCCATTTTATTTCAGAAAATCTTTTTGAAATTGTAGGTACATTAATTTTGTACAAAGAACTGTTATTGTGAGGATAAGGAAAATAAATTACAAATAATACATTGTTTTTAAACAAAAACCAATTTGATCTTTACAACAATCAAAAGTTTATATTAAATATTATGTAGCCTATAGGTTTTTGTTTGCAATAATTACTTGGTTGGCAATTACCTTTATTGTACAAAATAGTCTGGCGCATAAAACTTTCTAAACAGGTAATATTGCCAGGCAATTGTAAACTTATTAGCTTGGACCTATTCTAGTTTCTTTTTAAATATATTAACTTAGTTTTTTTTTTTTAATATGGAAAAGAGTTACTACTTTTTTAATTTATACATTTTGTTGATGTAAAATTGATATTTATTTGGAGAAGTTATATTTTATTTTTAGCAATAATACTTTGACAGTAAACTTAGTTGTCCAGTGAAAATAATTATTTAAAGTATACTGTTAATGTTGCAAGAACTTTATTTTGTTCCTGTAGTGTTAAAGTATACACTTTAATTTAGTAATTACTTTCTGATATTCAATTTGGCTGTAACATTCAGTTAAAATAAAAATAGTCTTGATCAGAATTTAACCCTTTGGCTCCCGACATCAAATTTTTCATATGTTCCACAAATCCAAATCATTATCTATTATGTATCTGCATAAAATCCCAGGCTCAATTCAGCAAATTTTCAGTGTTTCGCAAAAAAATATATATTAAATTTAATTACTGATCAATTTTGATGATTTAAAAAAAATTGTTTGGAATGAAATAAGGTAGAACCTTTTAAAAATAAGTGTAAATTCATGTTAGATATGAAATGTTTTAAATTGTTACTTGGAAAAAAAGAATTAAAAATTTTATTTATTTCACTCTTGAAAAGAGACAACAAGAATAGCTAGGGAACAATTTTGTCCACATAACATAATTTTACACTTAAAAATGAACAAAACCCTCAAATTTCATTACATTATATGTAAACATGACAGAGTTATTAAGTTTTTTTGTATATTAGGCTACTACAGTACATAACCAGTTCTGCGATTAGTTGTAACGTATATGGTCATAAGAATATACACATCACTAACAAGTGAATGTACTCGCTTCATAATCACAATTCACAATAAAAATAACTAAAAATACCGTTAACAATCACGTACTACAATATAATATATGGGCCATAATCAAAGACAACACACAAATAAAGTTATTTACCATCTGACAGATGACAAAAAAGCACATCTTCGTTGTAGTGAACATAGAGGTAATTTATAACGTAAGGAAAGATCATAGAGGTAAATAGAACAGTTCTTTCTGATTCAATTAATATATAATAAACATAGATTCACTAATGATTTGTATTTTGTATGATTTTTTTTCTGAACGTCCGAAAAATCGGATGTCGGGAGCCAAAGGGTTAAGTAACAAATTTTTGTTTTTATGATGGACATTCATCCTAACAGATATCATAAATACTTTTGAAAATTAGTAGCACTTATGGATTTTTTTCTTTATATACTGTTTTATTTGAATAAATCAAGAACATTCATTCATATAAGTTTTATATTTAACATTCATATGTAACATTTATATGTAACATTCATATGTTTTATGTTTACAAAAATAATGTCTTCTTAGATCACTTTTCCAATGTGTTTTGTAACTGCATTGCATACAAAACAGATGAGGTTCTTTGCCGCACTCGTAATGCTGGTGTTGTGCCAAACTATGTTTCCACCTATACTTTCTAAGGCATTTATTGCAATGAAAATACTCTCCACTACATTGACGACGACCTGCGCATTAAAGAAAAATGTAAGTTGCCAGAATGTTAAAGACATTCATTTTACAAAATATTGACACTTATTTATAATAGGTACTTACAACTAGAATGGTTAAGTATATCGATACAGGTTAACAGAAACATTTAGTTAGGCTTTGTTAAATATTGGATGACAGAAGGTTTAATATCAATTAGAAAATGAAAGATTTGAATAGGCATTGAATAGATATTGTATTCAAATAGGCATGCTCTGAATTTTAACAAAAAATAAGAAATAAAATAAAATTTTTACAAAAAGTCCTTGATGCATTAGGAAAAGGGTATAATCCTGCAGTCTTCAGTTGGAAAATTTGTAGTCTGCCAATTGAGATCTTACAGTAGTTTTAACACACTAAACAGGGCCGTCTTTAGGAGTGTGCACCCAGAGCAAGCTTACATTGGGCGCCCCCTACCTTACTGGGTTGAACTCATTCTATGGACTCATTTTTATACAAACTATAAAGATTAGTAGTAGTGATTGTTTGGTAAATAACAATAGAAACAATAAGAATTGTCTGACGGCAACGCAAAGTGAACTTTACGCCTGGAAGGCAATACAACATGTTTATTGGCAGATTGTGGCGCCTCCCCCTTGATGCAGCGCCCTGGGCAGCTGACCACTTGCTCCTCCCCGCCTTAGGGACTGCTTTAACACTGAATCAGAGTTTAGCAAAAACTATCAAACTATTTTTATATTTGTTAAACTTTTGTTTACTTTTAACAAATTGTATGCTTTGAACTACCTTTTCACACCTTAAAAAGTTTAATTAAATCGAGAAATACAACAAAAGACAAAAGTAAGTTAACTTATATCTGAAATTGAACAACAGCGCTTATACCATAATTAAAATGCTGAACAAAAATATTTACTTGTAGGCTTCTAACGTTTCTTACATTTCATTTTGAACGAGTAATTTTTATTGTTCACAGTAAAACCTCCAATCACAATGGAAAAGATTTCTTGTGGTTATGAAGAATTAAGAGAAGTTATCCTTGAACATTTTAAAAAGAGTATGGGTTTTTCCTTAAGTAAGAGATCTAAGTTTTTACAAGTAATTCAACTTAGCTTTAAAATTCTATCCATCTGCTTTGCAGAGATGGAGTTTCAAATCTCTGTTATAGTTAAATTATTGTTAGTAGAAATATTAATAGTATAAAAGTAATTTACAGTTTTTGTTTACAAGTCATAGTTTAGGATGCATATACACATTTTCTCTTATATTACAACAGAATATCTTCAAAATTGTATGAAAGATTAGTAAAACTGCTGAGGACTATATAGGATTATTTCATCTGCAACGTAACAAATACATTGAGATGAATCCCCACATTTGGAAAGCCATTTTAAAACGCAGTAACAAATTAATTAAACTGTCTTGGCTGTGTCACCTTGCTATATATCATCCAAAGAATTTCAAACATACCGGTAGATCTATAAAATCATACAGTTGTAGTTACACATATATGACAAAGTGCTTATTTCAGCAAATGCCACCTATATTAAAGGCCACTAAAGAATACCGTTGCGTTGCGGCCAATATGGGCGCGCAGCGTTGCCATATCTACTAGTCTCGAACACTCCTGGTATTTACCGCTCGAGCGCACAGTTTAAAAACTTATAAATGCGTTGAGTCAGCCGCGTTCAGTTAGAAGCGTGGGAAGAACGTGACAACGTCGCACTAAGGCGATTGGAGCGTTCAAGGTCTCGGTGTACACAAGCCCGTCCCTCAACGGTATTATTTCGTGGTCTTTACCGTAGACTCTGTGCCAACACAACTTTTCACACATAAAAATTGTGTGAAAATATGAGTTGTAAAGTCATGTTATTATTGTAATCTCACATGGTCACTATTTTTAATTACATTTAATAATTTAACAAAAAAGAATATAATCTATTAATTTCTAAATTAACTTTCAACTTCAATTTTGCATATCGTAAGTACTTCAGTTATAAATCTATGTTTAATGTCACATTTATGTTAAAAAGTTATGTCAGTATTAATGTATATGTCAATTGTTTAATTAATAAAAAAGAAAGCATTTATAACAGACAACTTACAAATTACGTTATTTATTCTTACAAAGTCTTATTATATAGGAGTTGTATTTCTTCAAACACTCTTATAGAGACACCAGTTTTTACTTCTTTAAACAATGAACCATTTTCTTTCCATACGACAAGACTTCAATTATGTTAACATAATACAACGGGTACCAAGATACTTGAGACATGTCTGCCTAGACTCAGAGACAATCTTAGAAATATGTAAATGTTAATTCTCGAGACGAACACTCCTATGGTATTATTATTATTTTTTTTTCGCTTACACACTTCCTCAGCAAGGGATATTTAATTAAATTACAAGTGAAAAAACATAGACCAAGACCGGGAGTTGAACCCGGGACCTTCAGGTTTCCGTCCTGACGCTCTAACCATCTGAGCTACCCTGGTATCTACCGATATTGGTCGATGTTATCTCACTTGTACGGTTTTAACTGCAATTATTGAACCAACAGACTGACTACCTCGTGTATACGACATTGAAGACAATCTTAATTCTTATTTTGCAGCCTACAGTGGTGTTATTATTATACTCCTATGGTGTTTCGGTAATATGTTATTTTAAAAGACAATCAATCTTATAATGATTATTTATTATTTTAATCGACCAAATACATTTTTTACATGATGAAATATCAATTATTTGGTATGAAAAACAACAGCAACGCAAGACGCGTTCAACCTCTTTCAAGCTCAGATACACACTGTTCCTGCTATTTCCAAAACCCAATATAGTGGTTGTTACTGAGTTTTTTCTCCAGGACAACAACGCAACTTTCTTATATCACAGAGATGAGTAATTTGTCTATTATTGGTTCTCAGGTCAATTGTGTTCATTCACTCACCATTTTTTTATTTAAAAAATAATAACCTTAACTTTTAACTTGAATCTACTACTTGTTTAACCCGCCATCAGTCAACCTAACTTCAATCCCGCGAACGGTCAACCGTAAAGGAGGAATCTAACACTTGTTATGTGTTTTTCCCCCCTTATAGTTACTAAACTATAAGATAATAATTTACTAAAGATAATTAATTAATACCAAATTGTTTTTAACTTTTCAGAATATATGTTTTTAGACATTTTATTAAGTTTTAGAATAAATAAATTAAAAATTAGATATTTTATTAAATAATTTTACTAAAAAAAAGTGTAGGGAGAGCCAAAATTACCTCCCTCAGATAGTCGTTCAGGCATTGATAAAAGTAGAGGAATGTCAGGTTAACAGCAAAAACCTGTTTTCTGTATGACATATTTTTTTGTTACGGTAAATCTAACAGGTTGACCTATGGCGGGTTAAACATTTGATTGATTATTTTAATTACATCACTTCTTACCTTTCAACTTTTATCTACTTATCTCGTTTATGAAGTCACATTCGTTACACTTCTTGGTATATTGTACATAAGTCGGTACTAAAAGTAAAATAGGAAAAAAATTCCAAATAAAATTTGTATTGTTTCATTGTTTGTATTAATAAATTGTTAGTTTGGGAGTTAATTGATAGTAATTTAATACTCACCAAATATGAAATTTGTAATGACTAATATTACTAATTTGGTGCAGAAAATTAATTAAATGAATAAAAATAGCAACCATGTCATTATTGACGAATTTAAATAATATAGGACGTAAAAATTGTAATGTCTTCAGCATTTTTGTATCTTTGTTTTGAAGAGGATGACCATTTTAAAACCAGAGAGAATGATTGTTTTACAGCAAATAATTATCAACAAACAGTGACACTAAATAATAGTACTGTACTCTACTTTTATTGTTTAAAATGATTCCAAAACATTATAAAATAACTCTAACTAAATTATAAGTTTTTTATAAATTTATTTTTCCATGTTTGGCATCATAATGTCTTCTTAGATTGCCCTTCCAAAATGTTTTGTAGCCACAGATTGCACAAAATACATCTGGCTCTTTGCCACATTCCAACAGCTGATGCTGCACCAAAGTATCTTTCCACTTATAAACTTTAGGACATCTATCGCAATAATTGTACCATCCATTCCACTTCTGACGACGGCCACCTGTGGATTGTAAATATTATAAGTAGGTATCTAAAACAATTACTGTTGTATCAAAATTATAAACACATAATGAGAAGTGATATTTGTTAAAATATTTAAAGACAATAAGCTAAGAAACAAATTTAAATCAAAACTGCCGAGGACAGAAACTAATATGGCTATAGAAATATGCATCAACATGTATTAAGGGTTCTTGAGTTTATATGGTATATTAAACCCTGCAAAAAGCATATTTGGAGCAATCTTTCAGAGATAAATGAAACTTACAAGAACTTGAAGTCAAATATAGGTTATCATAAGCCAGAATTACTTTTTAATTTAGAGGGCTTCTTTTAATAACTCCAAGGTAATGATTTGAATTTCAATTTGATCATATTTTTGTAAAAAATTTGTGTCTGTGATTATAGAGAAAGGAAAAGTGGCTTTCACTTACTCCCAATGTGGTTTATACCTTCTACAATGGTCGCACCGCTCTTGTTACCCTATGCCAAGAGCATTTTAATCACCTGATTACGTTTGTCTTTCACAGATTTGGCATACTTCCCACCAAATTCAAGTTTGTATTTTTGCCCTTTGCTAATCAACTTAATGACTATAATAGCCCAGTCAAATTAATGTAATCAAAAAACAAAAAATGGTATAGTTTTGCAAATTGGCTTAAAATGTCATTTTAGGCTTCTACTTTATCATACTAAAAGTCCCCTAACGTGAGACTTGAGCTTTCGCCGCCATCTTAAATTTTAAGTACAATTTTCAGGTTTTTCTAAATTATGTTTTAAAGTATTAATATTTTACATACCATATGCAATTACAAAATTAAAGTGCACAAAATTTACTACAAAAATTGTATTTACAGTTTCTTGTAACTCCAACTGTTTCGGGGAAATATGTAATTTTTCTAACTTGTAGATACAATTTTTTAGGTTTTCTTAACTATCTCAAAAATGATTAATATTTGACATAACATATTATATAATTTGAAAGTTGAAGTACACAAATTTTACTACAAAAAGTGTGTTTACTACTGTTTTGTAACTCCATCCGTTTTAGAGATAACTGCACCTTAATATGATAATTTAAATTTTTGACCATTTTATCCTGTAAGTGGGCTATTAAAGAGTATATATACAAACTTTTCTGTTATAAGTTACAAATTATAATTCACCCTCTGATGTCATTTGTGGTTTCAAACATCTTTAGATATAGGGTTGGTCAACCTTTCTTTTTTTCATTTTATACATTTAGTGTTAACGTTTCGTAAACCTATTATAAATATATTAGCACAGTTAAAATAAAAATAAGTTTTATAGAACTAGTCAGCATAATGTAGATGGTATATTTGTGCTTAGGCCTATTAGTTGTAGTGTTATTAAACTTTAGAACAAAAATACTTACAAATGTAATGTAAAACAAAATAAGTTTTCACACATGTTTATTTAAAACATTATTGATAGTAATAACATGGTTAAAAAGTGAAACATATTTACAATGAGTCTACTACGTCACATTCATCAAGATAGTCGCCGTCCTCTACCGTTACTCCATTCAAACAAACCCCTTGACAGTTGGCGCAAGCAATAGTGCACTTTACTCCTACTTTTCTACATCCGCATTTCAACCCACATCCAGTGACACATGAACAAAAAATAAGTTTTAAAATATGGTCTGGGGCAATTGGTTTCATTGTCTGTATTGGTTTTAAGGACAAGGTCGTTTTGGTCCACCCCCACGACTCAGGTGTCAAGAAATTCCCTAGCCAAGTTTGCACCTGATAGTATACTAAGTATGCGTGTTGCATAGCAGCAGCCTCAGTGGGTGGTAGTGATGGTTTTAGTTTCCTTGCGGAGCACTGAAAACATATATATCTGTAGATATTAAGGTCGTTCTGATTCTGAGGAGCTCCATACAAAGCAAGGAAAAATCTCTACTCTTTACCAGATAGAGGGTTAATAGCCCACATACAGAGTAAAATGGTCAAAAATTTAAATTATATTAAGGTGCATATATGTCTAAAACGGATGGCGTTACAAAAACAGTAGTTAGCACACTTTTTGTAGTAAAAGTTGTGTACTTACTTCAACTTTGCAATTATATATGTTATGTAAAATATTATTCATTTTTGAGATAATTAAGAAAAGCTAAAAAATTGTACCTAAAACTTAGAAAAATTACATATTTAAGTACATATTTCTCTGAAACAGTTGGAGTTACAAGAAAACTGTACATACAATTTTTGTAGTGAATTTTGTGTACTTTAATTTTGTAACTGCATATGGTATGTAAAATATTAATACTTTATGAGATAATTAATTTAGAAAAACAAGAAAATTGTACTTAAAATCCAAGATGACGGCGAAAGCCCAAGTCTCACGTTAGGGGACTTTTAGTATGATAAAGTAGAAGCCTTAACTGACATTTTAAGCCAATTTGCAAAAATAAACCATTTTTTGTTTTTCTTTATGAATTTTAAAGCTAAATTGACTGGGCTACTACTGCAGTTTGTGCACAGCCAAAAGGTCTTTGAATAAATTTAACTACATAATTGGGAACTTCACTTGTTTATTATTGTAAGTGTCTTATCAGAGCTCACATTCCTTCCTTGAAGCCATCTTAGTCTCTCATCTATAGGCTACTTAGATTTTATGCAGTGAGTTAACAGAAATTTGGAATTATGCTGCTCCTAATTCCATAATAACATCCTGATCCTATGTTTTTCTCCAAGCAACCAATGCTGTATGTAAGCATATGTGGTCTCATCTTTATTTTGTGGTTCACTATGGCATCCGGAAGGATTTCTCATTCCTTTCAGTTTATCAATATCATCTTTTAGCTGCTCGTCCGTTTGACTTCCACCTGATGTGAGTATATTTATATCTTACAATAAGATTTAGCCGTGGGTAATCCTCCAAAAATCTACACGTGAAACTGACACGTAAAAATAATGTAAAATCATTAATTGTATGTAAAAGATTAATAAAGGTATTACCGTAGAATATGATTTGACCATGCGTAACCCTCCAAAAATGCAAACACAAAAACGGTCAATAGTATGTTAAATATTATAATGTAAAAAAAATAAAGGTGTTACCTTAGAATATGATATAGTCAAGGGTAACTCTCCAAAATCGACAAGCAAAATCAACACGTAAAACTGTCATCCGTGTAATTGTATGAGAAAACATCAATTATATATACAATTTTATAAAGTAAAAAAGAAAAACTATTAACTTTTTATTATAAAAAATTATTTAGCCGTGCGCAACCCTCCAAAAATTGACACGAGAATCATCACATGCAACAATATCGCTCTTCTATAAAAGGTAATGAAAAAGGCCCGATTTGATACAGGTAAATAAATAAAACAAGGCTAAAATCATATTCTATTTTTATTATCATCAAATAAGTTGAAAATAGAACTAAATTGGGCATCTGGTTCGCAAAGGGCCTAGCGTCAAGTTTTTCTGGATATTTTGTACAAACTATTTATCATGCTGTAGTTGGCATAATTTTACTTCCGTCTGTTGTAGTGAATAGTGCTTACTTTTCCACACTGAAGTAATGATTATTTTCAATTTTGGGTGTTTAAGAAAAGGACTATTAAATTACATAAATAAAAAAGGTATATCCAATTAGTGTAGGTGGTTATCAATATGGTTCTTGGATAGTAAGTGGTAGATGCCAGCTTCAATTCCACAATAATTACGTTCAAGGGAATATGACTGCAGACATTTAAGCATCGCCACGTTCAAATGGACAAAACTGTAGGAAATTTTAATTTATTTTAATTTACATCTTGTGTTACCAAATTAGTCATAACTACCAAATTTAGAACTTTTTTTATATAGCTTTGTATACGCTTTTAAAATTGTTAGTTAGACAAAAATGTTATTTTTCTATATAAAGAAAATCCAAGCAATAATGATACAAAATATTTAACTAAAAAAGTAAACTACAAATACTATTAATTAATTAACTAATATAGTTATTTATAATAATGAAGCAAAGGAAAGTCCTGGTTTGGGAATATTATAAGTAAAACAATTAAACCATATAAACATTACATATTTATTTTAATAATTAGTGCAATATAATGGACTCATGTCACATTATTTCATTTGTATCAGCACTGAGTTTACTTATTTAAAAAATGAAAATACTTTTAAATAAATTTGACGACCGATCATTTTAATGTGAAATAGCTCTCAAAAGTACAAAGATATTGTACTAGCCTTTATTTAACAAAATTTGTGTCTTAATATCTTCATTTTGTATACATTGGACTAATGAAGGATAGTGAGTAGAATAACACACAAATAGATATTAACACATCAAACATTTATTTATATCCTGGTAGAAATTACAAATTGTTGTTAAAAACTAAAACATTTTTTTGCACTTATAAGTACAGCAGAACCCCTCTTAACCGGCCTCGGATAAACCGGTTCTCGGATTAACCGGCCTATCCCAAGGAACAACAGAGTCAAATATATTAACTGGCTGAAGTCTCAAACATTGATTGTTTGACGGACATTTCCTAGAAAATAAAGCTAGGTGATGCAATGTTAGGTGTGCGGCAGGGGAACAGGGGAGTGTTGTGGCAGGGGAACAGGGGAGGAGGGGTGTAAAAAAGAAAAAAAGGATGCCGCTTTGTTAATCGATTCTAAGAAAAAAATACAGTTTCCGCAGAAGCAAGAGGGGAATCAAATCTTGCTTCCGCAGCAACTGTATTTTTTTCTTAGAATCAATTAACAAAGCGGCATCCTTTGTTTCTCTTTCTTCGTCTGTTGCTTTGTCGAAACCTCTACTGAATTTTGCGAGAACAAAAGTTCTTGTATATATAAATTAGTATATGTAAATTAAGTTTTCAAAGTAAATGTAAGTTAAAATGTTTAATATGTTGGTTTTGTTTGCTTATGTATGTACAGTACATACAATAAAATGAGTTGCAATAACGTCTTAATTGCTTGGTTATTTATGAAATATGTATTGTAGGTTATTTTTGAACAAACATCTATTTTTTACGGGAACCTTAGATCAACCGGCCAAACTCGTAACCGGCCAGGGTCTCGGTCCCAACCAAACCGGTTAAGAGGGGTTCTAGAAAGAAAATGAATATGTTTTATATTATAAGACCAATACAAAATTATTTTAAAATAATAATAACAATACACTAATTCTCACACACATACGTTTAATGATCAAACGCGTTTCAACGACAAAGTCGTCATCCTCAGTGATACATGAGCTACAACTAAAAACTTATAACTAGTTTAGCCTAGGACTAGGCTACATAATATGTATACCTATGTACAAGAGTGGGCATGGTCTTAGCGTATAAACAATCGATAGGGTTATCGTATTCTGTGAGAATTAGTGTATTGTTACTATTATTTTAAAATAATTCCGTCTCAAAGTTTTTTTTGCGATACAAAATTAAACAAAAACATATTCCAATAACACAAAACTTAAGTCCTAAAACTGTCCAAGGTAGTTTGGACAAATTTTCGAAACCAGATGGCAATTAGAGTAAATACATATTAATTTAGTCAAAAATACTTTTAAAATTCATAATGTATTCAAAATACCAAACATCAATGTATAACTGCTTCTGATTTCCAGATATATAAAACTATATAGAAGTAAATTTAATGAAATTCATATCGTTTCTTTTTATATCGTCGTTTAGTAAAATGTTATGAACTGTCCGTAAATGTCGTCTTAAATTTCCTACTTGGTGAGTCATATACCCGCACAAGGTACACTTCTGTTGCGGTGGTTTTCCACATTCCACCCGTTGATGGTGAGACAAGTTCTGTTTGTACTTGTAGGCTTTGCCGCAGGAACTACAAACATAACCATCGGCACTCCTGTAATCACCTGAAAGTTTCATGAAATATGTAATTAGATAAAAATCACGTTTCTAATGAACTTATTAGTAAACATGTTTCTACATAATTACACGTGAATACAATAATAAACACAATTAGTTCTGAACAAAATATGAAAATGTTAGGCCAGTGAAAGAAAACAAATGGTAACCTATAAAAAACAAACATTTTATTAATACAAAATATCCATATAACAGTTAGAATTTAACACATACGTTACTATCCTAATACAAAAGTTTACATGCGCTGTTTCAAGAAATACTTACAGATCAGATTTATACTTTATTGTTCACAAGAAGAATTGTGAGTTCGTTGGTCAGCTATGTAGGATTGAGGGAAATACAGATGAAATATAAACTGGAGAAGAACCAGTTTGTCTCGCACACAATTGGTTCCACACTAAAGGCCGCCAAGAACCAATGAAAGTAACTGTTGCATGAAGCTAACATTAACAATAAAAACTCACAGAACATGGATTTAATATTATTACAAAATGGTAGCGCAGACCAGTGAAAATATATTACTGCACTCATAAACACAGTATTACACTATAAAGGAAAACAGTTTTTTTAGCTTTTCTATAAATATTAGCAAATCCTACATTTTTCTTGTGTAGTTGCACTATAGTGCCGTTCATACTGTACTGTGTGGGTATAAGATATTAATCAACCAAAAGATCATACCGGTGCAATATGTTGTTTCAATTGCTCTGGAATGAACTTTTTTATCAACTCTATAAAAAGTTGATACAGCAATCCGTATCACTTATATCTTACAATAAATCATATTTAGTTAGCTAAATCAGTTCAATAATTGCAGTAAAACTACCCTAATCACTCCAATACCTGGAGTGATTAGGGTAGCTCAGTCGGTAGAGCGTTACGACGGAATCGTAAAGGGTTCAAATCCCGGTCTTGGTCCATGTTTTTTCACTTGTAATGTAATTTTAAAAAACACTTTACTCTATAGATTTTTCAACATTTTAGCTGCAGTCAATGACAAAATATAGAGAGGTACGAATTTTTTATTTTCAATACATTTTAAATAGAACTAAAATAAAAATAATACAACGCGACATTACTCGATTAAATATGCAGTCTGGTGTACAGCTTAAAATTAAAAGTTAATATTTGGTATGCACTTTTAAAATAGTTTTACAATTTTTGACAGCCATATTTAAATCACTATTTTGAAACTGACTTTTAAATGTTTAATGTATGCTTGTGAGTTACATTTTATACCACTATTTTATGCTAAATACAATGTCTCAGCCTCATTTTAAACATTTCTGATCTTTGCACAACTTAGTTTAATTCAGTAATGTATTTGAATTACTTGTTTATTTTCAAAACAAAGGCAGTTCAAAAATATCTTTTCTTAAATAACAATTTTGCTCTGTGTCATTACTTGACATAAATTCCTAATACAGTAGAACCCCTCTTAACTGGTCTGGTTGGGACTGAGACCCTGGCAGGTTACGTGATTGGCCAGTTGATCCGAGGTTCCCGTAAAAAATAGATTTTTGTTCAAAAATAACCTACATATTTCATTAATAAACAAGCAAATAAGACGTTATTGCAACTCATTTTATTGTATGTACATAAATACATAAACTTTGAAAACTAAATTGACATATACTGTATCATTGTTTAAAAAAATCAGTTACCATATTTTTTTCTGTTCTTTAACTTTCTAAGATTTGTTTGGATCCAAGTCTCTCCACTTTCGTAAGTTTATCACGTCTAATGCCGTTGAATCTTTTTGCTGCTCAACATATTACTCAATAAGTTAAAAATATTAATATTTTGCTCCCACTAATTTCCGCTGAAGAGGGGAATCAAAATCACGCTCCCCCTCCCCTGTTCAGCCTGCCACAACACTAACACAATACACATTGCACACCTAAAGTTGCATCACCCAGTTTTATTTTCCAGGAAATGCCTGCCAAACAATCAATGTTTGAGACTTTGATCAGTTACAGTAATATAATCTGTTAGAGAAAAAAACTCTGTTGTTACTTGGGTTAGGCCGGTTAATCCGAGGAGCAGCTGATCCGAGGCCGGTTAAGAGGGGTTCTACTGTAGGCTTACAATTTTATTTTGCTTAGGTTCATAAAAAAGTATGCTTACTTTTTTCAAAAAGATACACTTTTATTTTGGCAATTAACCTAGACATACAATATTTGTCAGTTTAACATATTACTTTACTTAACCAAAATGTTCAGAAAGTCATTGTCTTAAATTGGTCAATAATGTTACCCATGAATTAGTTTAATAAACAACAAACGCAAAAGCGACAAGGGTAGTCTCACGTTAAACAATAAACTAAATGCATCTTTCGTGTGAATCACTAATTCTTTTCCAACAGAATATTTTCATGAATCGTGCGTATATGTCTTTGAAGGTTGTTTTTATGATGAGACTTGTACCAACAAAACGTACAAAAATGCTGAGGAAGTTTTCCGCATTCAAGCCTTTGATGTTTTTGTAAGTTTCCTTTCCATTTGTATGATTTACCGCAGTATGAACACACATGATACTTCAACATACGATCGCCTCCGTAACCTAGATGACATTCAAAAACAGTAATTAACATTTTCAGAAATAGTTACAAGGGTAATAATGCTTAGAAGACGTAAAGGTAATAATTAAAAATAAATACTATAATCAATATTTTTAACAAGCCAAAAGGCTCATATTTTCTATTTAAGAGATTTAAAACCTTATTTATTCTATTACACATAAATGATGATGAACACTTAAATATCAACATACTATATCTATAAGGTTGTAAAACAGAGCATGCTTTACAATATAAGCATTATTTAAATGGTGTAAGCGTCTTTCGAGGATGATTAAATTTTTTAACTTTTTTTAGCCCTACGTGAATGGTAGCTGAATTATGAAATTAAACATTATTTAAATTTCTTTTCAGTTTTGTCTAAAACTAAATTTTAAGAGGTTGTCATTTCTATTTATAAGTTGAGGAAAACTGAACATTGATACCAAATAGAGATTGTCACAAAAATTATGAATAATTAAATTTGCCTGTGTTTAGATAAATTATATGTTTTCAAAAAGAAATACTTACTTAAAAGAATTTTGTTTGAGACAAGTTGGTATACAAATGAGTTTTTCCCCGTTAAACCAACACAACTGCGATGGAAATTAATTTGATCTGTAGATTTAGTTTCATCTTAATTTGTTCAGTAGACGTTGATAAATTGCTTGGTAACTGATAATGTTTAGCCAACATTTACTGGTATGTCCTAAATTACTACTAAATTGACACAACGAAGGAAGACAAGATTGATTACTACAACTGGTATGACGATGACAATATGGACAGTGACTATTATAACTGACACAAACATAAAACAATGTCAGACAGAATTAATGAAGTTGACAACAATACAATGACATTCAATACAATTGACCTTCTTAAAGTTAAGTTGCCAGATTTCAGTTGGATAATATAGGCTACTCAACAGTGGATTTCGTCTTTAGCTGTCAAGAGATCTCATATATATTTTTTTACAGCTCTTTTTCCTTTGATTTGTTGCTGCTAAATATTTGAAAAGGTGTATTTTGTTCATATTCTTGTCATTTTATTAGTAGTACAATTATTTTTGATTGCTCTTTCCCTTTTCTCACAATTGCTAACTTGCTCCTTAATATCAGATTCACTCCCAAACACAACCACTGTGCCCGTGTATATTGTTAGCAATGCACCACCATTTGCAAATTATAAAAACAATTCACATACAAATAATCTAGAAAATAAATAATCAATTACAGTACTCACTGTTTAGGGTTTGCCAACAAATGTGAGCACCATTAGAATTTAGTTAATTCTGAAACAGTTACAAAACCCTACCTTCCAGTGTGTGGACGACACACAGTTAGTAGGTTTAAGTTTGTTTGTGAAACGTTAGAGAGAAAAGAAGTTATACTGCTATGTTCTCAGTAAAAGAATAAAAGTAAATATTGTTAAAAAAAAACATTATTTGTTATAAAGTCAAATCTAAATTTAATTCAACATAGAAATGCCAAAATTGAATGCCCAGAATTAGTTTAGCCAACATGGTGAAAATGATCACTGTGCACAGAGAATGGTTAGCTCAGATCAAGCTAGTTTACAACACTGAGTCCAACATTTTTTACAGACGAGTACGTTAGGCCCTCAACAAATACGCCTAACAAAAACACAAAACACTGTAGAAATGGAAATAAGGCTTGACGTTTATAGGTTCCAATAAGGACGATAAAGTAAGAAAACTTCTGGATAGGTTCATTTTATTGCTTAAAGCCATCTTAAATAGTTTTACTTGAAAATAGTGTATGAAAGAACTTTTGTCAATATCGTTTACAAAAATAATCTACAGGTGTTTTGTCTACCTATTATCGATAGATTTCCTAAAAAATGCATTTTTATCTTATAGTTTAGAGAAAAAATATTTATTATTCATTACAATATTAATTTAGTTTGTGTGATTACCATGTAAAGTCTGTTGTGTGGGTGTATAATGTTAGATGACGTTTGAGAACATTAGTAGAGTATTAAATTCTAAAGAAAGGATATTTTTTCCCCTGTTTACAACCTTCCTCAGCAAGGATTATTAATAAAATTACAAGTGAAAAAACATAGACCAAGACCGGAGTTGAACCCGGGACCTTTACATAATAACACGAAAGGATATTATTGATTGTTATTTTTTATTTGTAATAAATTACCTGCTTACACGCTTCCTCAGCAAGGGTTAAATAAATTAAATTACAAGTGTAAAAACATGGACCAAGACCAGGATTTGAACCCAGGACCTTTGCCTTTCCGGGGCAACACTCTACCACTGAGCTATCCTGATCCTCCAGATATTGGTCGATGTTATCTTGGTAGGCTGCAAAAAGAATTGAGATTGTTTTCAATGTCGCACGCGAGGTATTCAGTCTATTAATTCATAAAGGCAGTAAAACCGTACAAGTGAGATAACATCGACCAATATCTGGAGGATCAGGATAGCTCAGTGGTAGAGTGTTGCCTCGGAAAGGCAAAGGTCCTGGGTTCAAATCCCGGTCTTGGTCCATGTTTTTTCACTTGTAATTTAATTTGTTATTTTTGGTTCGTATTACGTAGATAAGGTAATTTTTGCACCTAGCTGTTTTATGAGATTTACTTTAATATTTGGATTAATATATTATGTAGTAAGGTCGTAATGTAGGTAAGTATTCTTCTCTCGCATCACATATACCAAAAAAAAGAGGTCACTTGACGGAAACAAAGGTAAGAAACTTTATTCTAATCATTTAGCGACCTGGGTACTGAAAATGAATTCACTAATTCACATATAATATCTTATATGGCTATATTTAGATTAGAATTGTTATGATATAAATTCATCAAATCGATCATGAAATAATGTGATATCCAACTAAATTGAATTAGATACGCCTGCTATTTATATGATTTTTATTTATTTTGTTACAATAATTATAAAATTGAATATAATATAAATGAATAGTTATAGAAATAAACTAGAAATCTTTTCATTAAATTCACAACACTTCTTTAATAAATTCATACATTGTACTTAATACCATTCATTCAACTCAACCTAATCTAAATTGTTTAGATCATTTTAAAAATATAGGAACTATTGATTATGGAATTGTACAGAATTTTACGAGTTTTTCGTTTCGTTTTGATCGTCCGAACTTGGCACTGCGTTCTTCTTCGACACTGGTTTCGGATGTCGTTTTTTATCTAAATGAATTTTATGAACCGTCCTTAAGTGTCTGCGTAAAGGACTGTTGAAATGAGTTTTATAGCTACACAGGTTGCAGAAGTAATGGGGTTCTTTTCCGCACTCATGTCTGATGTGTTGTACCAAACTGCCTTTCCATTTGTACTGTTTGCCGCACGTCGTGCATGTGTGATAAAAACTATGCCAAAGGCGTCGACCAAAAGAATCAACCTCTTCGTAGCCTGTAACAGAAAACAAAAAGATCAGTAACAGCAGAGACCAACTGTTGTTCGTAATATTTGTACGGTTTAAGATAGCATTCAATATGACATAGAAGTATCAAAGAAATTTAAGATAATGACAGAACAATAATGATTAATACCAGAATGAACAAACTATAGTTATTATTGAATTAGCGGAATGAGTTATAAATAATTGTGTTTTAGTACAAAACAACACAAATCATGTTAGTCAATGACTATAACTTTTAAAATATTTTGATTGAAAAATATTGAATGAAAAATAAACTTGTTCTTAACTAAATCACAGTTTTCTTAAAACAAAATATTAAATATATCCTGCCTTAATTGTTCCTAAAATGGTCTATCAAGTACTGTGCCTCCGGGCTTTAGTTGGCAGTACAGGCCGTATGGACGGCTGCGGGGCTACTACCCGTCCTGACAACATTCGGACTGTGGCTGTCGCCGCAACGCTACTGCATGTCGACAAATACGATATCGTTACTCACAGATGCATTAAAAAGGATATTCAACAAGTTATAGTTACCACCTAGTCTTCAACTTATATTCAGTATTGTGAACAGTAATATAAAAAATGATTTAAGAAGTAATAAATGTCGATGAAATACAATTATGGCCGTGTAATAAATAAAACAAAAAGGAATGCAGTCTACAGTATGTTATAAGATTGTTTTGCAATAATCATAAACAAACAAAGAAACCCAAAACTACAAATAATATTATTTTTGTTACAAAGGAACTGTTGTGGTGCAGTTAAGTGTTGTGATAACAGAAATAACCCAATGCTCTGGCGTTTCCTGTAAACAGATAAGGAATAGATTCCTCTTCTGTGCCATTTCATTGTTCAGTGTTAGTTTGTTCTCGGCTGATTTGGGGCGTGTTTGTGAAACCACATTACATATAGGTATTGGTACATTAGTGTAAAAAAGATAAAACTGTTAAAAATTGCGTTTAAATTTATACAAAGGCAAGCAGAAACGCTGCGATGGCACCGCGCCACTTACAAATACACAATGATAATTCTTGACTTCTGCGGCTCCTACTGCCTAAACTAAGCAGCCAAAGTAAAAAAGTAAAATTACAAAATTAAATTTATCTATTTTTGTACAACTTTCCCGCTTGAAAAAGTTGCCTGACCGAAAATTTTTAAAAATCCACGCTTACTACATTTACTACATTTTATGTCCTTCTCAGTTGAGTTTCAGTTATAAAATCCTATACAAAATATATAACAAATCTATGTACATTTCTTGGCGTCACATAAGGAAAGACAGTTTTATTAGCTTTAATTTCATACCATTTACAAAATTGAGTCATCATCTACACATTCAGTGAATTCATAGAGCACCCGATGTCAGCAGTGCGGGTATTAGTACGGAAACGTCATATGAAATGCATTAGCATAACCTTTCCCGTACTGCCAACTAAAGTCCGGACGCACGGTAGTGATTTTTGTACTATTGCCATTTGACAGACTTCAAACGAATATACAAATTGGCTTGCAAAATACAGTCATGATTTTTAATTATAGAGAAGATTAATTTAGAAAAATAAATTCAGTATAGTTCTTCGAAAGTAATAAAATTGGAACACAAATGATAAATTTACTAACCCAAATCTTAGTTGAAAAAGATTTTCTATATTATTTCAAAAGTTATGCTCAGTATCTTGTATATGTAAACTTAACACATGCATTTTTCCTCTTATACATTCAGAACAGATGATTCTATAAATCAGCTGATAGTAAGTCCATTACACATGGCAGAGCTAAAATTTCAATCGGCCGACTGTTTTACCTTATTAGGATAACTTACACAGATATAATGGGACGCTATCTTGCACCTCAATCATTCATTTGGCTGTTTATTTTTACATACCTGCAGTGTTGCGATCCTACTTGTGAGATGCATTTTCTGGAAATTCTTAACAGGTAAAAAGAAATAATTATGTTTTTGGAATTCCGGCCACAAAAGTAAATTAAAAATACAGTCTTCATTCTGAACTGTTTATCAAATTTATCCCACTTGGCATTAAAGATAGATAAAACATTTAGCATTTACAGTATTATATAAAACACTGGATTTTTCAATTGTGATATTATTGAAGCTTTCTCACTCATCCATAAAAAGCTGAAGAATATTTTATGATTCCTGAAGCCATGGCCGCCCATATAATATTTTCTAGGGGGGGGGGGGGGGGGGGGCCGGACCCGCCCTAACACCTCCCCCGCTATGGACGCACATGTCAGCTTGACACTGAACACTATGAGAAGCGGCCGACGCACAGTGCATTGCACGCCAACCCCCATATTGGAAGTATTTTCAATAAACAGTGCATTGCGTGCTTCGCATGCCAACCCCCGTATTAGGAGTATTTTCAATAGACAATACATTGCGTGCTTCACATGCTAACCCCTGTACTGGAAGAATTTTCAATTCACAGAGCATTTTGTAAAAATTAAAATAAGTATATTTAAAATCAAACAGCACATTACATTTAAAACATATTATAGTGCTAATCTCTTTAAAGAAAAATACCTGACTATAATTAATAATATACATATTTTCCTTTCCCTGAGAGCTAGGAGGGGGGGGACCATGGGCGCCCATGCCTGATGCCTTTATATAGTTTATGGAATTATCTTTGAGAGGTAATTAGTTACAGTAATTTTGATTCTATCTTTGTATTTTTTCTATGTATTTCTAAAGCACACTTGTATTATCGCTTTAAAATTTATGTTGTAACTGAGAGACAATTTGATTTCAACTGACTGATTTTTCAGTTAAGTGACTGCAGAAAGCTATATGCCAATTTAATAGAATATTTAACAGCATGCAGGATAATCCATGCCAACTTTATTCAACTCTATAGTTAACCATAGTAAATTAAATTTAAATATCTTATCTTATTAAACGAGCAATTCTTGTATAGTATACTTTTATTTTGGGGATCTCGCTAACGGCTCTAACGATTTGGATGAAAATTTGCATACATAGGGGTTTTTTGACGTCAGGTATCTAATGCGCTAGGTCTTATGTCTGCAAAAATGTGCTAAGTAGCTCTTTTCGCCTCTGTGAACTCTGAACTTCTTTTATATACCACCTTTGAAGTCACTAAGTAGGCGAATAGATTCCTATGTTATAGATACAATCCAGATGTTTTAGAAACAAATGTTAATCTGTTAATTTTAGCTCCAGATACTAGTTAACAAACATAAATCATTAACAATGAATCAGGTGGTATAATTTTCAACTTATTTCTTTAGTCAAACACCAAATGTAACTAAAACATTATTTTTGTGCTGTTATTAACCGTTCTGGAAACCTTTTCTTCAGTTTCTGCATTCTTTGTATTTTTATAAAGGTAATATAAATTATCTAATCTATACATAATTAATTTGCTAGGGGTTATTTTGTGAGTAGAACTCCTCCTAGAGTTTTTAACCGATTTTTATGTTTTTGGTGTCATTTTACAGAGCTCACTCTGAAGTTGTGCTTCCCTTAAAATGAGCTCAATGTATGTTAAGGGCTTCGCCCCAGTGGCCCTCAAAGTTGCCATGTTAATCTTATGGAAGGTCAATCTTAAGGAAGAAGAAGAAAGATTTCTTTTGATTTTATAAGGGGCACAAAAAACAGCTGTTCGTATGAAAAGCTTAAAACAGCTGATTTTGATCAACAACTGATTTGGATCAAAAACTGAATATAATTTTAGGTTAGGTAAATCAAGCAATAGCGAAGCATTGCCATGTCCACTAGTGATTATAATATTATTATATGTTATTTCTAAAAATACTGAGCGATGCTCGGTCACCCAGGTACCAAATCTTCTAATTTGTTCATTACTTTAACAAGTTGCAAGTTAAGACATTTCATTTAGCTTAATCCACTTCTTTTGTTCCTGTATATTTTATATACATTAACACTATTCAGGCTGAGCAGTGGATAAACAAACATAAAAACTAGATTTAGTGGAGAAATACAAACTTGCAACAGTTGAATTTAAACTATGGCTCTACAGATTGTAATAAAAAATAACTTAAAAAAAAAACTACAAAAATTATAATTTACAATTTGTTCTGTACAAATTCTATGATTTTTGTGAATTTTCTTTTATATCTCTAGCTCAAATCTTATTGAATCCTGCCGTTTTTTTTTTTGACATTAGGATTTGAAATTATATTACTGATGTCAATGCTGATGTCGTCGATATTATAAGAGGACAATGTGAACTGAGGAGAAAAAGGTTTATGCGTTGTGATTGTACTAAATGGATGCAACGTAATTACTGAATTGATTTGATAGATCTTGTACATTATTGGATTGAATTAAGGAAATTATTCCTTTATCTAACCCAGTTTGATATCTCCTAATATTATGTCACATGTTTTGAGAATCATTCCTATTAGACGAAAACGTTTTTCATAAAAATATGCAATAAACAGCACATTTTAGATTTTTTGCAAGGCTTACTGTTCACAGAACTACTTGTGTAGAATACACAAATTATGTTGATCAATATTCTAAATAACAGAATGTTGATTTATGTAAGAAAAGATAAAGATGATTTTTGATGTTTGATGTGCTTGATAGAATAAACCTTGAACATAAAATCTTTTTTGAGTTAATAAACATATTAGTTGTGAGTTTTTGTGCTCAAGGCTCTATCAAGTATATCTTCTCACAAGTCAAGCTCAATACTATTTATAGTTTGGTGTGATTTTACTAATCTGCAGGACTTTATTTTATAAAAAGAAAAGTTATAGAGGTTTTTGTTTTTCATAAATAAATGCAGCAGGATTTTATGAGTTCAATACAGTCGAACCTCTATAAGACGAATTTCAAGGGATAGGAGAAAAATTCGTATTATCGAGGTATTCTTAATAAAGAGGTTTGTTTTATCGAGGTTAATTACTGCCATTATTTGTCTTATAGAGGTTTCTCCTCGCTCTGAGATAACCTCTATAAAACGAAGATTTTTGTAGCCAACCTCTATAATACGAATTATTGTTACCGTAACTGAAGTTACAGTATTTTTTCAATGTAGGAATACTGTAGGTAAAAAAACGACTGTAACAATTTTAAAAATATTCGTTTATTTACATATTAAATCCCTTAAGTATTGAAACAAACAATAGACGGTTTGAAAACCATGTACTGTATACTAGTAAAATAAAAACAAATATGAAGTTAAAATACGGTACAGTATAAATGAAAACCAAACTTATGGTACAGTGTATTAGAAACTTGCAATAGATCAATATGTACTGTATTTCGCAAAAAGAAAAATTTCAATCAAGGAGTCATACAATAATTAAAGTACTGAACAGGATTAAGCCTGACTAATGTTAAAAAAGTCATCAATTTTAGATTGCTTACTTGCATGAATGGTTACCATATCCAAAGTGGAATCCAAATCAACGATGGCTTTCACTACACTTTCACTTAAAGCATTTTTCTTTAGGAAAAAACACTTGAGCACATCAATAGCTTCTCTTGCGCCGTTTTTCACTTTTTCCCTGCCATTATCATTACACTAAACAAAACATATGCACAACTCTAAAACAAGGGAAAAACACAGCCGGAAGGGTCACACGCCAAACAATGAATGAGGAAGGAAGAGGGGTGGATGGGGATTTCCTGTCGAGACAAGCTTCTGTTTGTTTTGAAAACTACGTACTATGGAGGTTGAGATCATGAGAAATTCGTCTTATAGAGGTCGCGTTCGTCTTGTAGAGGTTTTGTGCTAAGAATATTCGTTTTGTAGAGGTTAATCAGTCCTAGCCCATGTCACAAAAAAAAATCGTCTTATAGAGGTTTTTAACCAATTACTACGTTGTATAGAGTGCTTCTAAGCATTGACCTTTACGAAAGTTTCAAAGGGATTAAACAAAATTCGTCTTATTGAGGAAATCGTTTTATCGAGGTTCGCACTAACGAGGTTCGACTGTATTAACAATTTTATGAAAATTAAAATGCTTTATAACACAAATAAAAGGATCGGTTTTTCAAGAAAACTTACTTTGACCAATGTACTTTACCCTTAAATTAAAATTAAATTTTAATGTTTAATCCTTGATGGAAAATTTTGAACAGTTGTACTGAAATATAAATTAATGCTTACGTCTAGCGTTTAAGCGTACAATCAAGTTTGTATTCCTTAAGCAAGCTTTGATATAAGGACGCATTGGCTAAAACAAGACTGAATTTTTCCCATGAAAAACATCTGATCCAACTACAGTATATAATTAATATAAACAATGTTTTGAAGTTCAAAATAATACAGTTTTAATAATTGCATTTGAGATAATTTAATACAATAATTTTCCAAAATAGATAATTATGTCATCACATTCAAGTAACAAATTCATTCAGAGGATTGCATTTCCCGAATAATTTGGATGTGCTTCTTTGAATATAATATATTATCATATTTAAGGATAGGGACTAATTGTCTTTATTTCAATAAAAACAGAGTGATATGGTCAACTAAACTGTTCTACTAACATCTACATCTTTAGGAAGTTTATGACTAGTGGATTAGTCCATTTTTATTTTAGCTCTAAGTTTAATTCTTATTAAAAAAGTAGTGCAACATTTTAACTTAAAACTAGGAGATTGATCAAAGTGCATCAAATAAAAAAAATAGTAGGTAGACCTAATATATTGTATAGGCGTACAATTTATAAATTTCAAAATTTTTAAATCACCTATGTGGTCTAGAATGTATTAAATTTCTCTAGTAATCAATACATGATTAGGTAAACATATCAATAGTTAAAAATATTATTGTTTACACAGTAGTTATTTTTTTTTTTTAAAGAGAAGTATACAAATAAGAAAAGACAACTTTGTTAACATTGTTTTATAAATTGTTAGTAATTTGAACAAGTTATTCCTCCAAAAATAAATAACATCAACTAAAAAAGATAGCAATATAAACTGTATCTCTTCTTGAATGCACAAATATATTTTCTGTCAAGTATTCAAATTTTATGATATAGGCCTACAAGTAAAATATTAAATACAGTTATTGATATTATAGATTGCAGATCCATGGGTGTCCATACCTATGGGCAGAGACCCCCCCCCCCCCTAGCTCCCAGGGAAAGGAAAATATGTATATTAATAATTGTAGTCGGGTATTTTTCTTTAAAGAGATTAGCACTAAAATATGTTTTAAATGTTATGTGCCGTTTGATTTTAATATACTTATTTTATTTTTTACAAGAGTTCAAGCATGAACTGCAATGCATTGTGTATTGAAAATACTCCCAATATGGGGGTTAGCGTGCAATGCATGCAATGCATTGTATATTAAAAATACTCCCAATACGGGAGGTGGCGTACAATGCACTGTGCGTCCTTAGCAGTGAACGTGTTAAGCCCCATACCTTCGTCTAGCCCCCCTCCCAGAAAATATCATATGGGCGCCCATGTGCAAATCTAATAATTTCTTCAAACTGTATAAAATTAAATACAAATAACTTTAAAGTAATCTTAATATTATTCAATTACTGGGTTCTTACTTTCCACTATCTTCTGCTGCTCTGAATCAAGTACCTTCTAACATCATAATAAAGATTCTTTTGTTGTAATTTTTTAAATTTTAATTTATAAATGTATATTAACTGTTGATGACCATTCTAGAATTTTCCACTTACAGTTAGCTTTCACAATTTTATTAATGTTGATACACTGGTAACACTGACAGTTAGCTTCAGTGGTTATTTTGTTTGTATCACTCATAATCTATATATATAAAATTCAATGTATGTCCGTCTGTTTGTCCTTTATGCGTTACCAAACCGTCCATCCGATTGCTTTGAAATTTTGCATAGTAACACAGGTTAACCCTGGGAAGGTTTTAGGCCATTTACCGAAGTCCTAGGACATTAGGGCTACGCCCCAGTGGCCCTCAAAGTTTCAATGTTAATCTTATGGAAAGTCAATCTTAAAGAAGAAGAAGAAAGATTTCTTTTGATTTTATCAGGGGCACAAAAAACAGCTGTTCGTATGAAAAGCTTAAAACAGCTAATTTTGTTCAACAGCTGATTTTGATCAACAACTGATTTGGATCAAAAACTGAATATAATTTTAGGTTAGGTAAATCAAGCAATGGGCAGAATCCCATTATAATTTACATCGGCCCTCAGGGATAAAAATTACAGGCTTTCAAAGTTTCAAATTAAGCAATAGCGAAGCATTGCCGGGTCCACTAGTTATATATAAAGCATAAGGCACTTAATTTGTTTAATAAGTTTGTCAGATTCATACATTATTACCAGTTTCAAGTACATAAGCAACAATCTTGTTCAGCAAGTACATTAATTTAGGGAAATTAAAGACAAAAATATTTCGTAATAAACTAATTAATCATTTATTAATATCAATCATATTGTGGGATAGTAACTTTTATTAGTTTAAAACTTCATAAATATAACAAAAATATATGTACTTATAGCATAATAAATGTAGATTCTTTTAGATCTTTGTTGTCTGTCTTTGCGTCTCGACGCTGACCTTATGAATCAAGCGCAAGTGACGTCTCAAAGGACTTGCATGGTGAGTCTTGTAATTGCAAAGGGGACAGTAGTTTTTTGGTTCTTTTCCACACTCGTAGCGTTCATGTTGCACCAGACTACTTTTCCATTTGTAGCCTTTACCGCACTTGGCACATGCAAAACTAAGCAGTGGTTCCCCTAAAAAATATTATACAATACTATTAAATACATGCGTGAAATGAAGTTTGATAAACATGTTTTACAAACTAATGTATGAACATACATTTAGATCTAATGAATATATTTTTAAACTAGAAATTTACATATTTATTTGTTTTTAACACTTGTTTAAAAAATGAAGATCATAATTTAATCTATCTTTTGTATTTGAACCTTGTACTCAGATATATTATTATGATTCCTTTAAATTCAAATCAATCTTTCTTTCGTAGTACGTAGATATTTTGAGTATTATAATATGTCATCACCAGATGATCAACATGAATTAATCAATGATGCACGGAAACACAATGTGTTTATAAAAAATTCATATTAGTTTTGTCAAATTTTACGGCCTAACTTGAATCTATACAAAAGCAGTTATAAATCTAGACTAACAATAATAAGACCTGTTTTTTTAGGTTACAACTTTTTAAAGTCTAAACAAGCAAGTCATGGAGGTGGGGGTCATGTATCACCCACTTGATAGACCTTAAAGGTCTGCTCCAGTAAAAATAAAATGGATTTTTATCCCATAAGAGCAATGTTAAATTTCAAACCATTTATTTCGTTTACTTTTTATCATAAAATTGTTTGCAAAGTCTCATTTTAAGCACAGTCACAATACGCATCCGTCTTGCAATTGACATTTTTTTAAATTTCTTTCATTTGTCAAGTAACTGACATTTAGTAAGTACAAAGTTTGAATTTTTTCCCTAACACAATAAAAAATGAATAATGAAAAATAATTTGCAAGCCGGATCCGAAATTTTATAAAGAATATTCAGTTTTTTTTTCAACACTCAATTAAAAAAGATAGACTTATAAAATGGTTTGAAATGAGGCAATGTCAAAGCGTTCAGCTGCAAGAAATTGCACTGTTTAGATAGGGATACAGTCATACCGGAAGTGCGTTTCCTGTTGCTTTCTCGTTAACTGGAGCAGACCCTTAAGGACTCGGTACTGTTATTAAAATAAATTAAAGATTTAATTCAGGCAACTGCAATCTTAACTAAAGATCATTGCTAATCAAAGAAAATATTAGTTTAGCAAAATATAAAACGATAGATGACTGCAAAGTACGACTGCGGAAAAATACTTTAAAGAAAGTACCTACGCTGACGTCTGAAAGATGTCATCCTTGTGTCTCGTTTCATGGTTCCTAGACCACAAATCCTTTGTCAACTCAAAAGTTTACAGTTGTACTTATATAACTTTTGTATCGTCAGGCTTCGTACAACTTTTAGATATTTATAATTTTCGATTGAATGTATAACACAATTAAACATATACCTTTTCTATTGGTTCCACCAGAATCACACAACTAGGGTACACTTCTCTTGGCTTGTGAGTGTATTACAGAGACTAGGTATTAATAATTACAGAGACTTATGAGTTTAAAAAATCTAAACATACTCATCAAAATTCTTCAAATATTTTAACTAAAAGTGAGTCTACTATTTACTAAATAATATGTCACCAACTCGCTTCCTTCAATTCAATTTTCACAACAATTAAAATCCCATGACAAATAACAATCGTAGACATTATTTAAAACATAAAATAGGCCCTCCAAGCTCCCTAATACCATAGATCATGAATAATAAAAAAGATCATGCATGCAGACGGGGGCTGTGTGCCGAAAAAAAGGTTGTCGGGAGAATAGTGCATGATCGCGTCGAGAGGTAGCGCTAGGGAGAAATCATTGGTAGCATTGGTGTTTCACACCGCTTCCGTCGTTTCCCCAATAGATAGCACCACTTTCGTCGAACTTCCAGTGGATTAAAAAATTGCATTGTATCAGAGTTCTATTAGGTTATCCAAATACAATGCTAATACTAAAATAGTGAATTTGTTTAATACATTATTTAATCATTCACAATGTAATTACGTGTCAACAAAAATGTTTTCCCCTTTTTCCTTTGAAAATACCCATTGTTAAATGGTAACTGGCACCGATTGCTTTACAACTCTCGGTTTAGCAGCTAATTCTAATGGCTCAGTCCCACTAAAACTAAATACATCTTATACTAATTTAAGTCTAAGATTAAATGACAGGCATATGTTTTTGTTTTCAATTCAAAAATTCCTACTACCCGAGATCTGTCTTACAATTAGAAAATCATTAAATCTACTTACATCTGTTTAAACATCTTTCCCCTCCTTCTCCTCACTTTCACTTAATTAATCTTATTTGGATTGTTTATCCAAATTAGTCGCCCACACGTTTATTGGATATAGATTTACTGCTCGACAATTTAACTTTTTAAACATTGCCAAGGAATGGAATCTTGAAGACTTGTTTAGTTAGTTGTTAAGGCATATAGATTATGAGACGTGTACTTCTTCATGGAAAATTTGTAACAGACCTCGTTTTTCACGCGTTGCTCTCCCACATTCTTTTTTGTCGCATGAACTTGACTCCTTATGGTTGAACCGTTTGAATATTGGTCCCTTATTATTGGTCGTCAAATTCGGCAAGTTTGGCATTATTTACTGCTCTTAAAGATTTGGCCTACATGCTTGTAAATGCTGTCGTATGCTTTCTTCATGTTGTAATCTTATACTGGGCATCCACTTTGAACTGCTGCTCTAAGATACTATTGACTTCTAATTTAATTTGGTCTTCTTCTGTAGATTGATTTCTTTATAGTTATTATTTTATTATTGTATCTTATTATTAATAATTTTCTTAATAAGTTCTTATTGGTTGCTGGTATTTACCAACAACCCTGGCAGTATGGACATGATAACTGCTGTTAATTTTGCACAAATTACTTTCAGACTGATACATAAAATATAGAGAAGGAAAATCTTGGTTCTTTATTGGACAAGATCAGGCCATTAAATAAAAATGTAAACAAAATACCTTAGTATTGTTTATTACTTCGGCTCGCATTAAAATGCCAAAGTACCGGTATTGAAATCATGCGGTAATTTTTTGTGTTGAAAAGCTTTTGAGCTTTCTAGCGTGAGTTGTAGAGCGTCGGTGTCATGTTTTTGGGTAAACATTTTGAAAATATAGAGTAAAAATTTTGAAAAGACAGTGTGGAGAAATGTCTTATATGGTTTAGGGTATGGGAAAACCAATTTTAATAGTTAAAAATTCGTAGAGCGTTGGGGTCACGTTTTGGGGTAAAAATTTTGAAAATATTGAGTCAAAATTTTGAAAACACAATGTGGGGTAACATTTTACATGTTTTTGAGTACGGGAAAAATAATTTTGAGAGTTAAAAAATCACAGCGCGTCGGGGTCACGTTTTTGGGTCTAAATTTTGAAAATATAGGGTGGGGTATTGTTTTATATGTTTTTGGGTACGGGAAAACCATTTTTTACAGTTACAGAGTCGTAGCGAGTCGGGATATCGTTTTTGGGTCAAAATTTAAAAGTACAGTGTGGGGTATCATTTTATATGTGTTTGGATACGAAAAACCCAATTTAGACAGTTATTAAAAAAAAAAAAAACATTTTTTGAAGTCTCGAAAAAGTTTAAATTCGGCTCATACAGAACTGAGTCCAGAGTAAGTGTAACGCGAGAATGAATCAGTTTTAGACACTTTGTTTGAACTGATACCTTATTATTTTTGCCTAAATAATCTAAGGAAAAGTCATATTTTTGTAATAGAAACAATTTTAAATGTAAACATAGGTAATTTCAAATTCTTTCAAAGAACATAAACATTTTGAAGAAGGTAAATATTTAGAAAAAAATATATTTGACTTAGGCCTACCTGTTTTTGTTTCAAAATAGCAGACTGTCTTATTAATTTGTTTTGTTCTCAGAACTCAAACTTTTTTTAATTATATATCATTTCAAACAAATTCCAACTTGAGCACATTTCCACAAGTTTTCAGTATTTAAAAAATGTTGAATTTGAAAGAAATGAAAAAGCCAATATCTAAACATTTTAAACGGCAATGTAGGTTGATTGGGATATAATACTAAAAAGCTTTTAAAGCTGAACACTTTTTGAATTTTAACTTTAGTCACATCTCCAACCATTAAAAACTTGTGGTAAAACTTGAAATTTTGGTGGTTTGCATATCAGTTTTACAATAATTTTCTAAAACTCCATTAGCCTAAGTTGGGCTGATGTAATTAATGAAATGCACATACTTTGTTTATTTTTGTTAAGAAAATATGTTGCCCCAAAGACTTTTTACATATTAATAAACTTAATAAGGATTTTATTGTGGCTAAATTATTCCTATTTAATACAACTTAGTATTTCATGATTTGCAGAAACATTTTGTAATATTTTATTTTCATGAAATTTACAACTTAAGATTTGAAACACTAATTGAAACACCTTATTTGCTTTGTATATTATAGTTATTGACGTATACCAACTTTAGAGTGAATATTTCTCATTAATCTAAAGAACAAAACTCAATAGTCTGTTTATATTTTTCTATTTGGTACTTATTTTCTAACACAATGTTAACAATGTTTGAAGATTAGAATTTAATTAAGCTATAAATACTTCAATACAAAGTGTCTCTTTTAAGTAGACCTGAAAACTATTAATCTGGAAAAAAACTTTAAATGGAAACTTATCATAGTTTATTGAGGTGATTAATACCCCAAAATATAAATATTTGTAAAATTTACACGCAGGCTACATATCATTAGAAATGGCTTTATCTAAAGATGTGAAAACAATTTTTATAGAAGTTTGTGAAATGTAGATTTCCAAATGTTTCTAAATCTCCCATCCCACCATTACTTTTGAAAGACTGCACCTATATTTTGAAAAACTGGAATTAAAGGTTCTCATATACTTTACACAGTAAAACTAAATTGAACAAAAATTTTGAGAAATGGTCTAGATGAAAAATATGGTTTTTATTCATGCGCTATTAGATACGGTATGTCAGCAGCCGTTGCCTCCTTTCACTGGTCCTAATTCATAATCTTTTCCTGGTGTAGTTATTGTTTAATTGTTTGAATATATTGTGAGTTGAAGTGTGCATGATATCATTATAACTTTGGTAAGGTGACTGAGAGTTTAGAACCCGTAACACACGAGTAAATCTTAGACTTCTCCAATTTATTTTCAGTTCGGTTGTGTTATCGATTAGGGTATTTTAGGTCATATATATTATTATGTTAATATGGTTTCTGTGATAGATTTTGTTTTAAACACTGTTCAAGTAAAAAATAATAAAAAATTTAAAAGGAAACAAAAGAAAGTAACTGTGTACATTCGGTTCAGGAAAGACAGATTGACACAAATAAATTCTCTTTATTTGAAAACCAAATCTTAACATACTGTATTGTTAGAATTGATTAAACATAAATGATTATCTTAAATGTGTATAGAAGCACTAAAGTTCCCTGATGTATCTAATAGTAGTCAGGTAACATTGTTTATTTATACATTTCAGGCATTGCGAGCTTACATTCATTTCATTATTAACCCTTTGCACTCGGATGGCCAGTCAGCTCTGAATATTTACCAAATTAGACATTCTCACAGCTCGGATGGCCAGCCTAACTGGCCGCTTATGTAACTGTTGTCAGCTCTGCCGTCATCTCGACCGAGCGGCGTCAACAGTTCTGAATTATTTTTCACTACAATCTGAAATTTTGTTAGTGGGTATTTATTTTTTGTTTAACAAAATCATGGGCTTTTAGTAACTCTTTTGCCATACAAAAAAGTAGATATATTATATTGTTATTGTTGAGTTTTGGTTTTGCTGTAAATATATAGTTATAATAGGCCTAAATTTTAATAAATAAAATAAACCACTGTATACAACTTATCTAACAACATTTTTTGGTAATTAAAAATAAAATAAAATCAAGTACTTGTTAACAAAACACTGTTAAAAGCAGTAATAAACTAACATTAGTTCATCAATTATTTCCAAACTTTAAAAAAGCTAGCCTAGACCACCTAAACTGCTGGTAAGGTTATAATGGAACAAATATCGCTACTTTTTATACAACACAGACCAGAGAAAAAGCAGGAATTAATTAGTTTAAGATCTGGACGCTAGGTTTCAGCATAATCCAACCAAAATAAATGAATGTAGATTATTTGTTTGTCCACTATTGGCCATCCGGGCGTTCGAGGGATTTTAACTTGTCCAGTACCGCTGCCTATCCGTCTGAGAGGAACGTAACTTGTCATAGAAATGACTGTGGCTAGCACTACTGACCATCCGAGCCCAGAGGACTTATATTAAAAATCCAACCAGAGTGCAAAGGGTTAAATAATTATGATTAGTATTATCATAATTAAAGAAATACCAACTCAAATTAAATGTTTATAATCTTTTATATTCATTCTCTTTTATACTTTACAAACACATTGTTATTAAAAAAACATTAACAAAAAATTACTTCTTCTTTGGTGCCCTACGCTTTTCTTTAATAGATAAACGATGAGCATTCCGCAAATGTCTGTTTAACTGGTAATTATGATGGGTTCTGTATTCACACAAATGGCAGAGTTCAGAAGGTTCTTTTCCGCATTCGTACCGCAAATGTTGATTCAAACTTTTTTTCCATTTGTACATTTTGCCACAAGGAGCACATGTAAAATAATCGCCTTCCAACATATCTTGGTTTGGGGGAAATATTTCTGAAATATTAAATACGAATTGTTAGATAGGTAGTGCAAGTAATAGAAGTCATGATTATATATTTAGGTTACAAGATATTATTACTTGGGCTCGCATTAAAATGCCCAAGTATTGAAATCTTGCAAAAATTCTAAAAATTTTACCCCCACTTTTTATGACTTTTCTCAACGTTTTCAACATCTCTGAACACGATAAAGCAATACAAAATTTAGTGTCCGTGTGTCTGTCTGTGGAAACAATATATGCACTCACAGATGTCGCAGAAAACTTCTGGTGGTGCCAAAATCTTTGTAATTTTATTGCAGAGAGTTGAAAAGCTTTTGAGCTTTCTAGCATAACAGCAACGCGATCACATTTTTTTAGTATTAAAAAAAAGCACGAGCCGAAGTCTTGAAAAAGTGTTCCATCTTTTCATCTTGTTTTACTATTTCATTTCTCCAATTATTCACAGAAGTTTATTTTGAAATTCACAATTTTAACAAACTCCTTTTCCAGTATCTAGGTCACGAACTGAAAATAATAAAATACTTTATCTGTCCTATTTTGTCCCAAGACCTCTTTCTTTTTTGTGTTTTGTTTTTCGGGATATCTATTCCATCATCAAAATCTATCGCAAGTATATTTCAGACCGTAAAAACATTAAGATTAAAAACACATTTAGATTGTAGGTTCGCTCATTGTGGCTACCGTACGGCAATTATCAGTCTGTTAGCTGCACACACACTCAAACCTTATATTTTCCTTGGCCTTCTTGGATTCTAATCTCTGAGACATATAAGGGTAAAGTTTAGGGGGATGCGGAATACTACCCCCCCCGGAAAACTACCCTCCCAGGTGAATCGTGACGTCACGAAATCTGCCAACTAACCAATATGGGAGCCGTGTCCGCGACTGGAATACTACCCCCCTAGCAAAAGCGGGTCGCCGGAATACTACCCCCCCAAGCAGGTTCCTACAATTATACTGTTATCGGCAACATACTGTGACTAAACAGTTTAGGTTAGTCATCTAGTTTTTTTTTATTCTAATTATATCGAAACTTGAGTGTGCGTGACTGGAAAACTGCCCCCCCCCCCGATCTCTGACGTCAAAATGACGTAGGAACCTGCTTGGGGGGGGTAGTTTTCCGGGGGGTAGTATTCCGGCGACCCAAGTTTAGTTAGTGATTTAAGAAAAACAAAAAAATCATGTGATGTACATACATATAATAAGGGTAAGGGTATATATAATAGATTTTTACATTCCTGCTTTTTCTTCAAGTAATCTTTTCTTCTTTCTTTATTAGTTAAACTAAAAATTTAAGATATAATAATAAATAACTTCTATAATTTAAATAATTTTAAATATATTGATGATGTTAATAAAAAACTTATAGTTTACACAGATAAATAATATTAGTGTTATTTGGTAAAAAATACAGTTTTTAGTTACACAAAAACAGATGAAATGTTTAAAGTATAATAAGCACTAAAAAATATAGTAGGTATAGCATTTTCTTACAGATAGTAAGTCATTATTGTATATTTTACTGTATTACAAAACATCAAACAAAAATAAACAAATTGATGATGTAAACAAAAATTAATTGTGAAAATCATTTATTTATTGAAAGTCAAATTTAAAATACAAATCTTGAAAAATAAATAATTCACTTGATATTGGTTACCATAATATGATTTATCAGAAATTAAATGAGGAATTACAGAAGGAGTTTTTACACAAATCTATCAAAAATTTTTACAAAGAAATGTAATCATTTTTACATAATACAATACCGTGAGTACGATTCTAATATTGGGAATCCTTAGTAAACACAGTAAAACAATGTGAACAATTAAAAATTATTTTTAATTTATATAACTGAGATTTATTTATGAAAACTGTTTAAGTACAGTACATTTCATTGGTCTAGAAATGTTTAAGAATACTCACAATTACCGATGGTGAGTTAAAATTTATAGAGAATGTATACAAAATACAAAACATAGTTAGTATACCCCTAGGGTGACCCCGAACTCTCTACTGACCTTTTCAGGTATTATTCCTGGACCAAAGAACAAAAAAATATTATGTTATTTAACAAAACATTGCAAGGCACCTTTTTTTTAGCCCTTTTGATTCCCAATCAGATGGTGAAGAAACTGTCAAAACAATCGGATGAAGGATAATACGGTAGTTAAGTTATGTATAATAATTGGTATGTTCAACCCGGCATCCTATACCAACACAGTAAATACTTCAATATTGTATGTACATTTCCTGATATTTTATTTAACTTAGCAATTATCCTTCATCCGATTGTTTTGACAGAACACCACCCAATAGGGAATCAAAAGGGCTACATAAAAGATTTTTGTTAAAATGTACGGTTTTTGAGTAATTTAGGTTCGAAATTTTCAAACCGCCACCATTTTGAAAATAAACACTGTACAAAAATTTCCTGGAATTAGGTCTTTGGGTCATAAAGCTATGTACCAAATTTCAATTTGTTACAAAGAGTCGTTCTCAAATTAAAAATTGTTATGTAAAAAAAACAAAAAGAAATGGCGGCTATATGGGTAACTGTCGAGTTGGAAATTTTTAGCGTAATATTTTGTCAGTTCTTTGGCCCAGGAATAATACCTGAAAAGGTCAGTAGAGAGTTTGAGGACACCCTGTATAATGGAAAATAATGAAGACTAAAGTACCGGTAGCAATCATATTTCAAAAAAGGAAACTGTTTGAAACTTTGTTGAACATGATACCTTTAAACAATACAGTAAATTTATTTAATGTTTGTATAACTTACAATATACATTTTTTTAAACTGAAGTTATTTATTTAGTCTCATCATTATTCACTTTTCCAAAAGATAATTACATTTTGTTAATTTACGAAGAAAATGTTAAAATGAAGATTATTCTACTCTCTTATTTTATATACAAATAATTCTAAATAAGAAAATTTACGCAACCTTTATTTTTAGGTATCTAAATTAATAAAGGTAACAATATTTTAATAGAATGTTTAGCATATACAATAATAATGTTGGGTTTGATATATATCTCACAAATTATATTCTTCACTAATAAAGACAATTAAATCAAATTAAAGATTTACTCGATTCATTTCAATATAGCCTTTAAATTTAAAATTATTCAAGAAATTTGTGTTTACTAAAGAGATGGCTTGTCAAAGTACTTTTGTGTTTTGTTTTATAATCACAAAACTGACAAAAGAATTTAGGTTCTTTCCCACACTCTACTGTCATATGCCGACTTAAATTACTTTTCCAGTTGTAAGCTTTGCCGCAGTTAGGGCAAGGATATTTGTTTGCATTGGTTTTCTCTTGCATTGGATTAGTTTCGTTTGTAAATGTTTGTGCCATGGCTTGACTATCCATTGAATTTCCTGCAATAATCGCAAAGCAGAATACATAGGTGATAGTTTGGTATAAATTGGGTTGAAATATAGATAAAGTTATAAAAACGTAAGTATATATAACATCACAAAGAAAATAGTCTCTCATTTCTACATCAAAACTTCTAGCTTATATAAATTAATTCTACAAATGTATTTATATGTACAGACATAATATATAATACTTTATAATATACTCTCTTGAGTATATTTATTAAACTGAAAATCAAGTGCAATTCGAAAGTGATAAATTCACATCAATTTATAATCTATATATATAAGCCAAATACCACTCACAGACTCATCACGATTTCTCAAAAACTACTAAACGAATTGCAATAAAACTTGGAATATGGCTTCCTCTAGGGCCCTAGGTGCTCGCTAAGAAAGGTTTTCAAAAAATTTGAAATTTTAGGGGGGTTTGATGGGTCAAAGTTACTTAAGGAAAAACACCAAATGGATTTGAATGAAATTTGGTATGTAGCTTCCTCTAGGGCTCTAGGTGCTAGCAAAGAAAGGTTTTCAACAATTTCGAAATTTTAGGGGGTTTGGGGGGGTCAAAGCTACTAAAAATCCCCATAAAAAATACATAGTGTAATATATTTATATATATTTTTTTTTTTGTTAATATACATTTAACTTTGATTTGTATATCCGGATCGGGCCAGCTAGTAACATATAAAAAATATTACAGCTGATGGATGTTGTCTGTGTAGATGAATTGTTAAATTCCATGAAATAACCTAAAAATATATTAAATATAAATATATATTAAATATATTTTTAGGACATTTATTTGAATTTAAAATTGTGTATTTAATTGCATAATATATTAAGATTTTTGCGATTGAAATAAGTTTTATTATTAGTTTTCTGTTAAAAAAACTTCTGCGTTTGCTACACAGTTACTCTCATCTTTTCTTCTCGTGACCATCGCCATCATTTTGATTTTCATAATGTCGAGATCATTAATTCTGTATTATCAGTAAAACCTATGAAAGATGTTATCAAAGAATATTGATCTTTAGGGATAAGTTACAAAAATTGTACTTCATGTTAGTTTGCCGGGCGATGGTTTAGCAACTTACTAGCAATGTTATTTAATGGTGATCAGCAACTGCTTTAAAAAATGGTACATTATCTATGATTAGTTATCTAATAAATATACACTTTGAAAATAGTACAGTAGACCAGTCAATAGATTTTCTTTATGCTAACAAATTTAACAGCAAACTGGTTGAGTTATGACTTGAGGAATAGGTTGTAGATGAAAATACCACCTTCCGAAACAATGATTTATTATTGAAACAACAAAAATTATGAAAAATTGGAAAGTTTTTGGTTTTTTGCTTTTATTTTGTAAATCATTGGATGAAATGATATACTTTCAATGGACAAGTTTGAGGTACACTTAATTTCTTTAAAGTAAAAATTATAATTTCAATAAACACATGATAAATTATTTATTTACTTATTTAAACTTAATACATGCGTAAACATAAAATAAACATAAACAGTATTATTAATCTTGTTTGTAAACAAATGATATTAAATCTCGGAGTTTCGGGTAAATGCCCGGTCTTAACCCAATGTCTGGTATTACAAAGTACCGTATCTTGAAATATTAATAAAGAAATTAAGATAGGCTATATATAACTTGGATGGTAATATTATTATGGAAATTGAGATGAAAATTCTATGATAACACTTTATATTCAAGTTTTGTGGAATGTTCGTTAAAGTTTGTTATAGGATATGAAGTTTTAGAATTTGGCCTATGCCAATGCTGATCTCACCAATATTTTTATATTCTGTTTTATGGATGATTTTCTTTCTGACCTCTTATTTATATTTATGGCTCTTTATTACTTTCACTTTTGTTCAGGGTTCAATTCCCATTGACCCCGAATAATTTTCTAAATGGTTTCTTAACAGACATCGTTGGCTGTTGTTCGGATTCCACGTAAAACTGTAGGTCCCGTCTTCATTAGCTTTAAGTGCAAAACAGCAGGACGTTAAAAAAAAAAATAAAATAATTTCACTTTTAAGTCTTCTTTTTTTATTTATATCTATATACATAATTAATTTTCTAGGGGTTATTTTGTGAGTAGAACTCCTCCTACAGTTTTTTTTAACGATTTTGACGTTTTTGGTGTCATTTTAAAGAGCTCACTCTGAAGTTGTGTGTCCCTTAAAATGAGCTCATTGTATGTTAAGGGCTTCGCCCCAGTGGCCCTCAAAGTTGCCATGTTATCCTTATGCCAGATAGGATTTGTTGACTGAACCATTATATTTTGACAACTGTTGTCATAACAAATGCTAGCAAAACAGGAAGAACAGATGTTTTTATTTTTACATTTTGTTTGCCATTGTTTACAAAACACATTTATGCAATTCGATTACTTAAGTCAAAGGTATGAAATGTGATAACAACCCTTAAAAGTAAATAAAGCAATAGCGAAGCATTGCCACATCCACTAGTAATATATAATTTGATAATTCTGGTCTAAATTTCCTTTTTAAAACTGTAGGCTAATATCACTTCTCATTAGAGGTTGTATTATTTTTTTACTTCACCTTAACATCTGTTTTATCTTTGTTGTTATTGAAAATGTCTTCTTACTTTTTTATTTTGTATATTCAGTTTAGTTTGTTTTATTTCTTCTTCTTTTTTTCCTTTTTATATAGGCCTATGGACTGCACTTATGAATGATGTATGGATTTATGATTGATAATTTTGTAATATAAATTAAATTTAGAAGAAGGGTAAACAAATTCCATTATTTATTATTAATAATTTTGAAATCCGAATATAGTGATATGGCTAATTTTGAGGTAAGATTTTTTTACACTTTGCCTATGGGATGTAGGTCTATTTAGAAATTAAATATAATCTCTTATATAAAATGCAATGTCCTAACTGATGATCAACACAGAGCCGATTCTATTAAAGCTAGAGACTTGAAATTTGGAAGGTACATCCGTCCAATAATGTAGAGGCGTACTAAGAAAGGATTTTGCAAAATTTTGAATTTAAAGGGTAGAAAATGCGAAAATTCATCCCTCCCATAAGCAGCCATATAACAGATGAAACAGCTGATTCGTATTTATTAATGTTATTCTGGTTGCTATGGTGATTATTCCAAACTCTTTCAAAAAAAGTGTGTTGATTTTATAATAATAGGCCTAACCTAAAATTGTGTTTAACCTTTGGTCCAAATAAGCTGTTTTATTTATAATGTGTAACAATAATATAATGTTAAATTGTAATATTAGATGTTTTAATTATTATATTTCATAGGTTTTAAAGGCCTAACCTAAAATTGTATTAAACTTTTGATTCAAATCAGTTGTTTTATTAATTATGTGTAACAATCATTAGGCCTATGTTGAATTACACGGGATACGAAGTACAGGATGTTGAATTACACGGGATACGAATTACAGGCTTTCAAAGTTTCAAATTAAGCAATAGCGAAGCATTGCCGGGTCCACTAGTAACTTTATGAATTATTCTGTGTCAATTATTTCACTTCTTATAAGTTGTAGTAAATTTAAAAACCTTTAAAATGAGACTTTGTAAGTTTTGATCGATGAATTTTTGACTGTGAAAATAAAAACAAATCACGAAAAATTATTGCATTTATTCGAAATTTATAATTTTGACATTTTAAAAGTTAAAGCTTCGGAATTGAGTAGAGTAAATTAACAGTTAATTTCATGTAGATTAACCATGCACAAGGTGGGCTCTGTCGGATATATCGATTTTGCATAATAACTGTTTAAACAATTTGGAACGTAATAAAAAAAAATACCGTACATATAAATGAATTTTGTTAATGCCGATTTATTTAAATTTTTCAAACGGATTCTGAACTTAGATATAATGAGCTTCAAAAAAGTACTTTCAGATTCCCGTAAAAATGCCGAGCAGTTGGTTAAAAGTGGCCCCGAACACGACTCTAATCATGCGAGTCATGGGTTGGAGACAAGTAGAGTAGGGGGAGGGGGGAACTTCTCAAATGCTGGCTATTTTACTGGCTAACTTACAGCGGTGGAAAAATATTAATTTTAGACAAATCAATTTTGCAACATTTCTTTGCAAAAAGGCTTAAATGATTAATTATCTAAGAATAATGTTCAGGAAGAATCTAAGAAAATGGACTATCTAGTATATATGTCTTTTAAAGTGAAGTTAGCAAAATATTAAAGTGATAGTCTAAAATAAGCACTAAGTACCTGGGCAACCGAGCATCTCTCAGTATTTTTTTTAGTAAAATTGTTTTTTTAAGGCAAATGTATGTAGATACGAATCACATCCTGAATAAATATGAATATTTTTCGATCTCACACACGTATAAACTGTTTATTTAAATTTTAAAAAAATTAAAAAAAAAACATGAGTGCATAAAATTAGTTTAACATTTTATTAGAATATAATATAGTAATTTGTTACACTTGATCTATTACTACGTTTATATTTTAATACACTCAGTTTTATCATGACTAAATCGGATCTTAACCAAATACTTCCTCCTATACTATATTGCGGGTATGTCGAGGATTTTCATTTGGAAAACATACTTTTAATATAGTTGTTCGCTCAATTCTGGAAAATGCTACATATAACATGCCAAGCATGAAAACTGACAGTAATTAGATAAAGGTAAAAGAGCTTCTTAGAGATTTTTTTGCAGATATAAAACCTAGCGCATTCGAATCCCGACGTCCAAAAACCTCTATAGGTACATGTAGTTTATGTGACCTATCCAACGAACGAATAGGCCATATTTGATATTGTTTACGTATTTTAGAAATAACAAATAATAATTATAATCATTAGATAATTTATATTACCTTTATAGAAATGCAAAGAAAGCAGAAACCGGAGAAAAGGTTTTCAGAACGGTTAATATCAGCACAAAAATAGTTACGTTTGGTGTTTAAATACAGAAATAAGTTGAAAATTATACCACCTGATTCATTGTTAATGATTTATGTTTGTTAAATAGTATGTAAACATCTGGAGCTAAAATTAACAGATTAACATCTGTTTGTAAAACATCTGGATTGTATCTATAATGTATCTATTCGCCTATACTTGGTGACTTTAATGGTGGTATATAAACGAAGTTCAGAGTTTAAATTTTATGCGCACTTTTCCGAGTTTATGACCATTTTTGCAGACATAAGACCTAGCGCATTAGATTCCTGACACCAAAAAAAAACCCTATGTATGCAAATTTTCATCCAAATCGTTAGAGCCGTTAGCGAGATCCCCGAAATAAATTTATATACAAATATACAAGAATTGCTCGTTTAATAAGATTAGATAATGAAGGTTATTTTCAACTATCCTTTTATTATATAAAAGGAGACAAAAAATACTTAT
>JAGFPH010002121.1:66594-94639 GCA_018207615.1 Philaenus spumarius
AAACCGCGTCACGCTGAAAAGTAAGAACAAATTTTTAAGAACTATCGATTAATCGACAGTAGGGTCACCGAATCCACAATATATACATACACTGATTCATTTCGACAACACTACTGTCTTGCAGCGCCATATATTGAAGATAAATATATTGAATAATATTGAAAAATGTCTTATATTTCATTTATATATCCTGTCTGTTTGTGTGCGTGAGTGGGTGTATGAGAATGGCCAAAGAAGTATAACTTCCACCGTGTGGTCCGACGCACACCCAATTTTTTTTTATTTTTCATTACTTTTATTACAATAAGAAAAACATAAAAAACAAAAAAAATTTAGAAAAAAAAATATATAACTCACTTTAACAACAGAAATAGTAAAATAAATTGAAATGCAACACAATAATAGATTACTTGCTATAAAATACACACAAAAAAAACCAAAACAATATTACTTCTAAAGCCTAAAACAATAAAAAAATTAATATAAACAACAACAGAAAAAATCTTAAGAAGAAGAAAAGAAAAAAAGGAATGAATAATGCAGCCTCCATGGGTCTGCCCGTTTTGAGGCTGCATATCTCCCAACTAAAAGAAAAAGAGAAGAAAAAAAACAGAGTTTAAGATATCATCGGGAGCAGTTAAATTTTTAATAAATTAAAATTAAATTTAAAATTAATTATAAATAAAAGAAAAACAAGAATAATTTGTTCTGTGATAATTAATTAGGCCAAAAGATCTGCATTCATAACATAAATATAACTTAGTTCAAATTACACATTCGTAACACACACTCACATACCATAATAAACCATTCACACTCTCTTTCATACCTACATTAGTAGCTACAAGCTTAACATTTTAAAAAGAAACACAATACTATACACAAATTTTAAAAAATATATAAAAAGAGAAAAAACCCCTAACATATCTCTTACACTCATTTCCCACGCATCCAAATAAAATTACAATAATAATGTATTCCTATACCAAAACCTCCAACAGATCTTCAACACAATCCATGCCAAAAAGCCAGTTTTACTTTCTCACTATACTATAGTATAGAGATAGTATAGTGATCGCAAAAAAAATCGATGTTGAGATTTTTGTGGAAATATCCGTTTCGGGACCCCCTGAGTCCAAAAAAGTGGTTTTTACAAAATGTCTGTCCGTATGTATGTCTGTCTGTATGTCTGTATGTAGACAAAGCTAGAGAGAAAACTATTCGATCGATTTCAACTAAATTTGCACCAGACATGTCCAGTATGCCTGTATAGATGCACGAAAAAGGATTTTGAAAAATTTTGAAAAACAACCCCCTTTTTGGCCAAAAAACCCCCAAAAAATCAGTTATTATTTTTTTATAAAAAAACGGCTCTAACGATTTTGATAAAATTTGGCTAATTTGTAGCCTTTAACGTGCCCTACCATATACAAAAACCCGCATCTTTCTAATAATTCTCGTTTAGCTAATAATAATAATAACTGATTTTTGCGGGTTTTTTGGCCATAAAGGGGGTTGTTTTTCAAAATTTTTCAAAACCTTTTTACGTGCATCTATAAAGACCTAATTGACGTGTTTGGTGCAAATTTGTTCGAAATCGATCGAATAGTTTTCTCTCTAGCTTTGTATACTTTTATTAAAGTAGGCGATTAACTAATAAATATTATTATTATTATCTAGAGAGAAAACTATTCGATCGATTTCGAACAAAATTTTTCAAAACCTTTTTACGTGCATCTATAAAGACCTAATTGACGTGTTTGGTGCAAATTTGTTCGAAATCGATCGAATAGTTTTCTCTCTAGCTAATAATAATAATATTTATTAGTTAATCGCCTACTTTAATAAAAGTATACAAAGCTAGAGAGAAAACTATTCGATCGATTTCAACCAAATTTGCACCAGACATGTCCAGTACGCCTGTATAGATGCACGAAAAAGGGTTTTGAACAATTTTGAAAAACAACCCCCTTTTTGGCCAAAAAACCCCCAAAAAATCAGTTATTATTTTTTTATAAAAAAACGGCTCTAACGATTTTGATAAAATTTAGCTTATTTGTAGCCTTTAATGTGCCCTACCATATACAGAAACCCGCATCTTTCTAAAAATTCTCGTTTAGCTAATAATAATAATAATAACAACTGATTTTTGGGGTTTTTTTGGCCATAAAAGGGGTTGTTTTTCAAAATTTTTCAAAACCTTTTTACATGCATCTATAAAGTCCTAATTGACGTGTTTGGTGCAAATTTGTTTGAAATCGATCGAATAGTTTTCTCTCTAGATAATAATAATAATATTTATTAGTTAATCTCCAACTTTAATAAAAAAAACTCTCCTACCCCACCCTACAAGTCACTGTGAATCTGTTTAGTAATTTAAATATGTTAGTGAGAAAGTATGTGCCAGTTCGTGGTACCGTTTATTTTAAAAGAGTTGAATATTTCTTTAAGTGTGTGCAGGCTTTAATATTTTCTGGAAGTTTGTTATATATTCTAGGTGCAACTACAGAGTAAAATTTTGAATATATTGTTAATTTTACTCTGGGTACGAAAACTTTGTTATTATGTTCAAACAAGTAATCATTCCTGTAATGCAGATCTGAAAACCGCCCACTCCTAATATAAAAAAATTTCATAACCTTATATATACATGTATAAAGATCTAAGAGGTAATATAGATAGTTGTCGAAACAATGGCAGTGATGAAACCTTCATCCTTTTATGCGTGAGTTATTTTGATAAGGTAATGACAGTATTACTGATCGTGTAAGGTCCCCTTAATACTTCTTAACTGGTATGTAGGACATTTCTAGAGGCTGTTCCATTAAAAGCTGCTTTCGTACTTTAAAATTATTTGTACTATTATTTTTTAGGTTAAATTATTGCTTAAATGTTGGTGTAAGTAATGCTGGTTCTTTTTACCTTAATTATAAACTCCTGTCATATTTTAAACTTAAAAATTAGATTTAAATATTATTTACTAAGTTACCTTTGAGGTTATGATTAAACTTTCAATTTTATTTTAAATGAATCATAAAGTAAAATTGGGTGCAATAACAAAGATCTTATTAAAATTAGCATTTTAAAACGAAAGACAATATATTAAATGATTTTGTTTAGAAATACGTGCAACCATATTATAATGATTCCATTATTAATAATCCATCTACACTGTTGTAAAATTCATACTGGAAAACATGGAAAACCATGTAAGAAGTAATAAATAGTTCAATTATTTTCAATATGTTTATGCTTATTGTAAAGATGGTTATTCAAAGTGCTTTTGTGTTTTGTCTTGTATTGACAGAACTGGCAGTAAAACTTAGGGTTCTTCCCACATTCCACCTTCAGATGTCGAGTTAAATTAGTTTTCCAATTGTAAGTTTTGTCACAGTTTGGACACGGATACTGGTTTCTATTTGATGTTCCTCTCGTGAGACTAGTTGTGTTCTTAAACGAGTGATCCATGACTTCACCAATCATTTTGTAAACTGACGACCGCATTCCATTTCCTGCAATAATTTCAAAGCAGAATAAGTTAGTAAGTAACTTTGAGTTTAATTATTGTTGACTAGAAAAGTTATCCAAAATAAATTGCAACTTACTTTTAAATGTATAATTATAATTAGCACCATTTTTTTTAGGACTGCTCGTAACTGGAAAACATATTCATGTTATTAAAAAAAAAAAAAAACAGTATCATGTAAGATTCCTTCTGGGCAGTGGCGCCTCGTGCTATAGGTTCACTGGTTCAGCGAACCCCCAAGCAAATTGCGGTAATGACATAAAATTTTAACAACTATAAATATTTAGTACTTGGTTTCATAAATCTAACAATATAGAGTGAAAAGTTGTTAATATACGACAGAGAGTTACAACGCGCAGCTCTACTACTTGTTTTCAGCTGCCTGGTTCAACCCAAAAAAACCCTGGCCTGGGCGAGGGGGTACAGGAGAACAGTGGGGGAGTTGCCGTTTTAACATTGCTTTTCGCTGCAATCTAAATCCAGCGACTCCCAACTCCTTCCGAAGATAGCCGAAGCTGCAGTTCACAACTAACTGTGCTACATAAAAACGCTTAGGCCTACTTTTTCCTTGCGTAGGTGGTGTTTGTTTACTTCCTTGATTTACAGCTTATGCCAGTTGTACATTCTATGAAGTTCATGGATTAAATTTGTGTTAGTGTGGACATATTAATAAATAATATTATTGCAATTCAGTGTTGTTATTGGCGGTGTTAAGGTAAAGTTTTAAAAATAAACAGTGCTAAGGGTAACTTTTCTTCTTTACCTCTTGAAGAAAAGTGTGCTATTAAAGTGCACAGGTATTTGTGTCACTTCATTATTTATGAGTCACTTTATCAATTAAAAACTCAAACTAATGAATGAAGTATAGACTACTATGTAAGACAACATTGTTCTCAATTTTCCATTTATAATTAATATCTATACTCCAAGCTATCATGAAAACTGTAACCCAATTTTATCTTGTTGCACGCTTTTCAGATGTCTTAAAACAACCAAATTTTAGTAAAAACAGGCCTAACAGTAGAAATTCTTATGATTAGTACTGAACAAATTTGCAGGACCCCCCCTCCCCATGGTAGATTTGAACCCCCTTGGTAATAATTCACCAGCCGCCACTGCTTCTGGGGTTATATCCACAACGATTCCACATTGAAAACGATATCAAGAATATTGTTTACATTATAAAATATTTTATGAAAAATGTTCAAAACATCTCTAGCAAATAGGCCTACACTAATATATATTTGCTCTTGAAAACTGATTTTCATAGAACTTACCAAAATGGACAAGAAAATAACTAAATTAATTTATCATCTGAATAACATTACATAAAAATTCATCAATCTAAACAAACTTATTTTGTATTTAGACTTTATGAATGTATTCATAATATTTTAAGTGTTTTAAGGTTAATAATGTTTTTTGTTTTGTTTGACCCCAAACAATATTATATTATTATTCATTACGCTGCCATATCTGCATACAAATAAAAACTATGGAAATATTAAGAATTAACTATTTAGAGCAATCGGCTCTATTATAGTTAGAGACATCATAGTTTCTAGATTTGCCTTTGTTTCTCAACCATTTTATTCAGGCCTAATTCAACTTGAGCATTGACCTTTAATTTAGAATTATAGTTAGGAATAATTCTACTGGTAACTATAAAAAGTGGATGTGTGTAGAATTAGATAAATCTCAGTATTTTATAGTTATTAATATAAGTTTCTTCCAATCTTAATAACTATGAGATAAGTATAGACTCGACAAAGTTACTGTATTGATCCAGCATCAAGTGAAAGATTGGTAGGCTACATTTCGATGATATTTGAAAACATACATACTCATTTATAACAACAAAAAACCAGAAAATACTTTATTGATGCATTAGTTTTATAAACGTAAAATATACTTTGACGGAATGTTTAAGGAAAAGGTACAAATAGACGACATGTTAATGAAAATGTCACAGGTAATTTAAACAACAAACTGGTTGGACGTATTGCCACGACCGCAGACAACTTCAACGCTGTGAACTTTACGCAAATGTCTGTAAAGATTAAAACTATGTTTGGCCTTAAAGTTGCAATGGGTACAGAAAAACTGAGGTTCCTTTCCGCACTCTTTATTAATGTGCTGCATTAGATTTCTTTTCCATTTGTATGTTTTCCCGCACTGAGTACATGGGAAGCAATAGTCACTAGTCATTCCTGTTTCCTGCATTAAACCTGAAAGTTGTACAATAAACAGGTTAAATAAGTTCAAATAAAAAGGTTAAAACTGGTTTTATAAATATCATTTCTTTATGAAGTAAACAGTTCAAAAATGGGCTATTTTTATTTTATCGTACATTGAAATTCAAAGTTTAAAATATACAATAACATTCATTACTTTTGATAGCCAGAATTAGTATAGTAATAAATAAGATGTATTTTTACTATTATATCTGTGCTAAATTAAAAAATCAGCATAAAATCAGAATTCTACCAACAATACTTACGACAATAATTGCTGCCCGAGTGGTTAACATTTATTGAATAGCCTACAGTATATCAGTAAAGGGTGCCCATTTTAAAATCTAGCTATTTAGTAGAAATTAAAATTAATAAAAACAAAAATCATTTATATAAACTTTAAACCATTTTTAAAGAAATATATTTCTTATCAATTATTCCAAAGGCAGCAAAAATACACAAATGTAATTTTGTAATTAAATTTATATCTTTAAAGTTAGGGCAAAAGGGCTTAAGTCAGAAATTGTTGACGGCACAGAAGAAGCACTCAAAGTTTTGACAAACTCATAGCTTGCATTGAAGTATATATTGTACACGACAAGAAAAGGGGCGAGATAGGCAATATGGTAGCACGTGTCTTAAGTGATGTTTTGTTCTCAGTTCTTCTCGACAAACCATAGCTGAATGGATAGCGTGGAATCTTCCTGATCAGAAGGTACCGGGTTCGAATCTCAGCTAGATCAGGTAACTTTTCATATCTGTAATTTGAGGGTAGGAGGGCGGAAGTAAAGCAAACTGTGACCCCGACACGCTACGACTCACGCTAGAAAACTCAAAAGCTTTTCAACTCTCCGCAGTAAAATTACAAAGATTTTGGTACCAGCAGAAGTTTTCTAGGACGTCTGTGAGTATTTATATCGTGTTTACGGGGTTTGGGGGGGGGGGGGTCAAAGTTACTAAATCACAATTTCTCTAAAACTACAGAACGGATTGGAATGAAATTTGGTATGTAGCTTCCTCTAGGGCCCTAGATGCTCGCTAAGAAAGGGATTAAAAAAAAAATCGAAATTTTAGGGGGATTTAGGGGATCAAAGTTACTAAAAATCCCCATAAGAAATACATAGTATAATATAGTTATTGATATAATATATTTTTTGTTAATATACATTTAACTTTGATTTGTCTATCTGTGCAAAGCCGGATCGGGCCAGCTAGTTCTGAAATATAATTTTCCAATGAAAACCACTAATGAAACACCAAATCCATAAAATATCAAGAACAGATTTGTTTGGAACAACACCCTATATTTTTTTAAAGTGATTCAGATGATTCTGTATGAAGAACGTCTCCATCAACTTTTAAAAAAATATGAAACTTTTTTGTGAGAAGTAATTTAAAAGTAGCATTTTTATGGTAGTAAAATATACTATTTATTATGCTCAACTCAGTTTTTATATATTTTTTTCTGACATTTACTCCCAAAATCAATGTACAAAGAAATGTGAGTATGTAATGAGAGTTGATGTGAATCTCAATTTAGAACAATCCACCTATAGAAATTAATTTCAAAAACAGAACAATTTGACTGATTCTTTATTTATGTTACCGGTACTTCTTTGTTTATTTGACTGATTCTTTGTTTATTATGCTACTTTGTTAATTTGACCGATTCTTTGTTTATTTGACTGATTCTTTGTTTACTATGCTACTTTGTTAATTTGACTGATTCTTTGTTTATTATGCTACTTTGTTTATTTGACTTGATTCTTTGTTTACTATGCTACTTTGTTTATTTGACTGATTCTTTGTTTATTATGCTACTTTGTTTATTTGACTGATTCTTTGTTTATTATGCTAATTTGTTTATTTGACTGATTATTTGTTTATTATGCTATGCTACTTTGTTTATTTGACCGATTCTTTGTTTATTATGCTACTTTGTTTATTGTCAATGAGGAGATCCTTTCATAGAGATTTCAATTTAAAATAAAGATGATTAACACAATACCAGGATTAAAAATGTAAATACTGAAATACAGAAAAAAATAATTACAATTACAAAAGCAATTTATTAAAACTTTGTCGAACAACAGACGAATAAATACATATTATGCAAGTTTCTGATGTTTAGTATGAATATGCACTTTGAGGTTACATTTACGATGGGTGCTATGAGTACAATAAGGGCAATGAAACTGAGGAGTAACACCACATTCTTGTCTTTGGTGTCTCATTAAATCTCTCTTGTTCGTGTAGCTTCTTTTACAATTTTCACAGTGGAAATTTCTTGCTGTTGATGAGGCATTTTGTATCATGCCATATTTTTCTGTAACCCAAACTTGTTCTAGAACAATTAAATGCAAGTGTAAATCAATAGTTGTGAAAGTGCTAAATATTATGCTTTTGAAACATCCTTGGACAAAGCAACTTGATTAAAAGATGTTAGGTTGATCATTTCCTCAACCTTCAAACGAGGCAGAATAATACATGAACATTACAAACAAGAAGTAGCATACATTCATCCCTTTGATTTATTAAATGTATTGCAATATTGAAAGTAAATTGTTGATGATGTCCTGAGAAACGTACACATTAAACAATAGTGAAAGGATTAATTTTTCAGTCAGTATATGAAAGTAATGTACACATTAAATCACTAATTAACTGGATATGATTAAACTTTTTCCAATTTCTACCTCATAATTACTAAACATTCTTATGAGATTAAAAAAGTGGCTTAAATTTACTATATAACCCTCGGTTGATATTTTTGCAGACGGCGTCCTTGCATTCTACAGTTAAATGTTGAATACAGGTAAACATACTTTGACTAAAGACTTCAGGCTAGTTTTGTTTTATTATTCTTGCACCTGAGTTTTCTGGCTCAAAAATCTGATAGTTATCACATGTTCACCTCATTAGCAGCAAGTAACAGAATGAAAATCTGGTTTACTTTTTCTATTATCGTGTAAGAAATAAATGTACACAATTTCAGCTAGCTCTAGTTTCAATGAAAGTAAACAATTAATATTTTTTGTTTTATTGGTTGTTTCAACCCTTAAATCAAAATGAATTCTAGCCTGTTACTCAGGAATAGTGTAGTTTTTTTATTTGTAAAAAATTGTTTTCAATCGGTTTAGTAGTTGTAGAGATTACCCCCACCTACAAACAAATTTACCTCTTTATAATAGTATGAATATTATTATTTTATATAATTTTTGAAAATCTAGTTCATTGCAAATAAAAAACATTTTTTTTTACCCTGTAATATAAATGTCTAATGTCATTTCAAAAGGTACTTGTTGCAAATTGAAATTTTAAGTAAAATTAATATTTTGTGTAAATACATTAACAATGATTGAACGAAACCCCGAACCACAAATAGAAGGAACAAAAAACAATTTAATGAAAAGTTATGTTTTAATGTACTACTCTAATGCACATTTAAATGACATAGTCATTATCCTCAGAGGGCTCCCCCCCCCTGCTAGTAATTTAAACATAACTTTTTGTTTTTTAAACATAACATTAAATTGTTTTTTGTTTCTTCTATTTGTGGTTCGGGGTTTCATTCGATCATTGTGAATTTGCCGCCACAGTGCTCTTCAACCTCTGTAATTAAATACATTATATTTAAACAAACTTCAAGCAACATTCATAACATAGAATTCAACAAATTTGGCAAATATTTTACCCAAAGTAATAATATTTATAGCAAAAATGATGTTTTCGGGCATTGTGTAGGCTCTTTATAAAATGGCCGATACAATTTAGGAATATAAACTTCAGGTAACAAGTTACTTCCAACTTAATGCGGAAGGGGTTGATTACTAGCACCAGTGAAGGGAACTGAAAACAAATCTAAATATGGAGTTTCCACACACTTATGAACTTGTTCATTTAAATCAAGGTAATAACAACAATTTACAATAACTTTTTGAAATACAGTATAAAACTTAAAATTTTATTTAGTTAAATATAACAATAAATTTAAAATAGCCTATATATATTTTCAAAATATGTAGGCAAAATAAAAGTTTTTTTTAAACTGAAAAAATGTCTTAGCGTATTTCTGATAATCCAAATAGACGATACATGACTTACAGATTTATAACAGTAAAATAAATCATATCTGGTACACTTTCACAGCATTGACTAAGACTGAATTTTAATTAATATTAACTAATAAATAACTAAATGTCTTATGGGGTACACCTTTCTGTTTCCCAAACTGTCAATGTTTTCAACAACAAAAAACTACCACACAATTATTGATTTTTTAATTTTTTTGTGTCGTGTGAATTGACCACCAAAGAAAAACTAAAGTCCTTATTTCAAATAAGGAATATACAATTTACACTCCATTTTAGTCAAAACACAAAACAATATTAAGTTAAATTCAACAAATATATTTGTTTTCAATCATGTTTTCACCATTTACAAGGCAGCATGAAACACACTCAAATAATTTATACATATTTACAACAGTTACCTGGCTAGCAACAGACCTCAGATGTGTAAGGGGTGACTGACAACAGTGGTCAAATGGCAGACAATGGTTGAAAGTATGGGGAATTATGTGCTTGCAAAGCTTGTGCTTGATAAATTCTACACTCCTTCAACCTCTGTCTCCATAGTACTCCCATACATTTCCTCACCTCTTTACCTAAGGTTTATTTGGTTAGCCTACTAGTAGTAGCATTTCATTGTTTTAAACATGTATACATGGTTTGCTATTAAATATTTTCCTTAGTCTGTGCTAAGCTGACTGGTAAATGCTATAAGTTATCAGCAAGGTACAAATATATTTGTAGAATTTAACCCTTTGACCAACATGCCGTTTCTACTAGGAGGCCCCGAATACAGCCAAGGTCGACTAAGCGAGACATTGCATTGAGCGCCAAGCCACTGTCGTGTGGGATTGTCTAATACCGCCAAGCCCATTTTCGGTATTTTGACGAACGTTTACATAAACCATTGTAGCTTAGCTAATATCAAAGCTAGAATAATGCTTTTGGTCACGTTTTGTTTGGAATTAAAAGTACTACAACTAAATTTACAAAAAATGGTATTAATTCCACTTTTACATGTGTACTATAACTGAAAAAGTAAAGGAAAACAAATATTTGTATACAATTTTTAAGTTTAGAACCTAATAACTATGTAAAAAAAATATTTTTCCACTAACCTTATATATTATGTTATTCCCTATTTTATTGAGAATAACTCCCGAAAATTTAAACAAAAAATATTAACATTAAAAATAGGTATTTGAGTTTTTTTTACGCAAAGCCCCGTTTTTTTTTTTGGAGTAGAGCCCTTGTTAGAGGATCACTCATTGCTATTGTTGTAAGAAACAAGATTCACAGCTTTGAACTCACTAAACACTTACACAAAATGTGTCTCACTTTAGTGTAATAACAGAAATAATATGACAAAAACATTCAACAATCATAGAACGACTCAGTAAAACTTGCGGGAAAGTATACAGCCTATTTTCGGTATTTTATACGGTACATAAATATTTTATAAATAAATATGGATCCACAACACAATACACATCCGGTACATTTTTCCCTTCATTTGTTATGTAATTGACATATTTAGTAAAAAGATTGAATTTTTTTCCTTACACAATAAAAAATGTACCGTATTTATTTATACCGTACTCATACATGTACCTATTTATTTTGCACAGCTATACAAACTTTTAAAATAGACGTAAACTAAAAATTTGTTGTTACAATATGAAAGGCCAGATCTTATAATCTTTATAAGTTTAGAAAACATACAGGTTTAGGTAATAAAAGTGACTAAATAAACAAAATACTAAAAGCCGATTATAACGGCCGTGGCGTTCAGACAAATTGCCGGAGCCGATCACGTCGGCCTATGGCGGTATTCGACCAACTTTTGAGAGCCGATGTAATCGGCTGTGGGCGGTATTCAGACAGTTATTAAAAGCCGATTAGATCGGCCCTTGGCGGTCAAAGGGTTAAGCAAATATTGTGTACAAAATACAAAAGTTTTAAGTGTAGAGTAGACTAGTCACTTCTAGGATTGTGATTTTGTCATCGAAAAGTTCATGAGGCAGTGTAGCAGACATCACTTTTCATTTATATAACATTTTAAAATTTGCCATCATTCATGTGTTGAAATCAATACGCAGCATTTTTAGAATATGAATTAACTCCTGTTATTAAGTGACTAAAACTACAGGAACATAAACACATAAACAATGGTAAATGCCCGAATAATCGCCAATAACAAAATTGAACATCAATAATTACTCAACAATAACTTCAAACAGAGAAAATTGTTTTAGTTATTGTTTGTGTTTTTGTAGTTCTTGATTTTACATTATTCAGTATAAATATTGTGTGTTGAGTTTTCATTAAATAAAAAAAATAGAAAAAATTATAACCTTTAATGTTGGTAAATTTGTACAATTTCCTTTGGAAAATAGGCCACAATTAATTATATAGTATGCAAACAATAAAAAACAAATTGCGAATACAGTACTTTATTATTATTAAATTTATTTATTATTATTTATTATTATAGTTTGTATTTTATTTTGCAATTGAGTGAGAAGAAAACCAAATTAAATTTAATTATTTTGATTAATTTTTATTTCGATTGCTTTAAAACAATCAAACACACTTCAACAAATGGTGATTTATCTTAAAGTGTTCATTACATCTGCTACGCATAAACTGACCAATATTACTACATTTCTGCTATGGATATTCTCTCGTGAACATATGGCACATCAATATTCTTTGGTTTTATAATCTTCTTTAGAAGCTTTTCTTGGTGTGTACACTTCAGGCAGTAAATAATTAAAAGCAATGAAAACCTGGTTAGCTGTAAAAGTATTGAAGAGTTATACAAGGCTATAAATCCTTGAGGCTCTTTGCTATATTTGTAAAAATAAAACTTTATATTTGGACAGATCTAAAAGTCTGGTATCATACCAGAACCAACAACACATTTCTATATAAAATTAATCAATTAAAAGAATTACAGTATTTATAATTGAACTGAAGCAGTTTGTGAAACTGAGAACTCTCTAGTTAGTGGAGAAGTATCTTGCAGTCACTTTATAAATTAATGTAGTTTTGTATTTACACACAATAAGTTACATTGTTTTAATATTTATTATAGTTACATGTGTATTGTATCGTATAATTACATTGTATCGTATTGTATTGTATAGTTACATATGTATCTGTAGATTATTTATAATCTGTTGTATGATGTTAATTGACTTGTCTGTCTTTTTTTATCTAGTGTGAGACTTTTTGTGATCTAGATTGAAACTTTTTGTGATTTAGATTGAGACTTTTGTGATCTAGATTGATACTTTTTGTGATCTAGATTGATACTTTTTGTGATTTAGATTGAGACTTTTTGTGATCTAGATTGAGACATTTGTGATCTAGATTGAGACTTTTTGTGATTTAGATTGAGACTTTTGTGATTTAGATTGAGACTTTTGTGATCTAGATTGAAACTTTTTGTGATCAAGTTTGAAACTTTCTTATAAACATCAAGACTTTTAAAAAAAGTTCAATATTTTGTAGATGAGTATTTATAGAAGCCAACTTTGGAGATTGGACACTACCTAATTTATATTTTATGGACTACTATTGTATATTATTAAACATCTGCAAGTACTACACAGTTAACTTTATTTGCAGACCTTTATTTTGATATTGGCCTTTTTAAAGATATTCTATATTTAATCCTTTATGAACATATGCAGCGTGGTATTCAGCATGGTGTTTGCGTTTAAAACTTTTTTCACACAAGTTACATTGATAAAATCTTCCAGTTTTTGTTGAACAATTTTTCTTCTGGTGGTAGCTCAGCCATGTTAAGTTCTCGAAACCTTCTCCACAACTATTACAAACGTAATTTTTCCCATCATTTAAGCACTCTTGTTTGATCTCGACTATAAATAAAATAAAATATAGTTAAAAGAATGTATTACTAAAATACTTTTATAAGCTTAGTTTTAAAAATCTGTATTAATTATTGAAGTCATGCTTTATAGATTACAATCAAATACATAAATATAAAAACTAACAAGCTCTTTAGTTTTAAACAACTTGTTAAATTGTGTGATGGGCATTAGTCTCACATGTACCTACAGTACTTTGACCTTTACTGTTCAACATTTAGAGAACAAAATTAGAAAATCAGGCAAAATAAAAGATACAATTTATTTTCATAATGAAACATTTTTTTTAAATTTCTGAACACTTTCTACTTCATTGATCCTTCAGGCACTTTGCTAAACTCATAATAACAAAACACTGATATGTGGATGGATCTAAAATTTAGGGGGATGATACCAGAGACAATGACCAATTTCTGTATCTAATTCACAAAATAAAAGAATACATTTTTAAACTACCGTATCCACAATTCGACTAAGAAGTTTCCACTCAGTGGAGGAATTTATTGCAGTCACTTTATAGATTAATGTTATTTTGTATTATTGTTTTAATATCTTTTTTATATGATAATTGTATTTAATCTGTAGATTATTTATAATCTCTTGAATGTTATTTAATGACTTGTCCCACACAATGTGCATTGTCTAAAAAACTAGATAAAAATGGGGGAAAATAAACTTTTTGAGCAAGATTCATTTTACAGAATATAGCAGATAAACGGTGGTACATAAAGTGAACAAATAAGTTTAGTCACTTAGTTTCAATTGATACCACACAATTTTGCACTTAAAGAATCTAAAAAAAAATATTGTTTTCAAATCTTAATATGGCATATTTTGGGGAGCTGGGGTGATTTTTGAAGAAATTTCAAATGTAAACTTAAGGGTCAAATGTTACATCTTTCAAGGAGGTACATGACAAGTTTATTGAAAGAGAAAATCTCAGGACAATATTAATAATTTATTAAAAAAATGCGCTTAAAATTTAAACTCTGAACTTCTTTTATATACCACCTTTGAAGTCACTAAGTACAGGCGAATAGATACATTATAGATATCTTATCTTATTAAACGAGCAATTCTTGTATATTTGTTTATAAATTTATTTCGGGGATCTCGCTAACGGCTCTAACGATGTTGATGAAAATTTGCATATAGGGGTTTTTTGACGGCAGGAATCGAATGCGCTAAGTCTTATGTCTGCAAAAATGCGCATAAACTCGGAAAAATGCGCATAAAATTTAAACTCTGAACTTCTTTTATATACCACCTTCGAAGTCACTAGGTATAGGCGATTAGAAAATATACAAGAATTGCTCGTTTAATAAGATAAGATTTAAAAAACATAAATCATTTACAATATGGTATAATTTTCAACTTATTTTTTTATTCAAACACCAAACCTAACTAAAACATTATTTTTGCGCTGTTATTAACCGTTCTGAAAACCTTTTTGCCAGTTTCTGCATTCTTTGCATTTTTATAAAGGTAATATAAACTATCTAATGATTATAATTATTATTTGTTATTTCTAAAATTTATAAACAATATCAAATATGGCCTATTCGTTGGATAGGTTATGTAACCTACATGTACCTATAGAGGTTTTTGGACGTCAGGATTCAAATGCACTAGGTTTTATATCTGCAAAAAAATTCTAATAAAATGTTAGAACTATAATTACACTTATGTTTTTTTTTTTTTTATTTAAATAAACAATTCATATGTACGTAGATCGAAAAATATTCATATTTATTCAGTATGCGAATCGTATTTACATACATTTTCCTAAAAAAAAAAAAAAACAATTAAAAAAAGCGATGCTCGGTCACCCAGGTATTGAGAATACAAATATTGTCGGTGTCTAATGAATAAGCAGAAGATCTAGTAACTACTGCCTTTGTCTACTGTCTTCCCTTCTTCTGCAGATATCACAAAGGCACCATACTGTAATCTTGTAGTAGTGTAACCAAAGAAGGTAATACATTGTTAACATTTATTTTGTTAAACTAATTTATTGAAAAATTATATTTATATAAACAATTTGCTAAATCAATTCATAATAAACAGCTAAATAAGTCCCAACATTGTTTGGTGTTTTAAACCAAGGTGTTGCTTCAAGTGGCATTTACGTTTGAACATTTTTGGACATTTTGGACATTGTAACTGAGGTTCCTTGCCGCATTCGTATTTAAGATGTCGATAGATCGCTGGTTTCGTGACATACAACCTTTTGCAGTTCGGGCACTCGAATTTCTTTTCTTTAGGTTGAAATGTAGGTATGTGATTCGATTCTGAATATAACCAGTCGTATCCTAAAAATAACAACTAGTATTAAAATTTTACAAGCTTAAATGTTACATTTAGGCCTTCGTCATGAAAGTAGAAGACAGAAATACTGAGGATATTTTGTATTTTAAAAGTTGAAATGTTATATATAAAGCATATAGTATTTAATTACCAGACATGATCATGAAATTTGTTTTGTCTCTGTTTTATGACGAGGGGTGTGATTTACTAATCATCCGAATTACATTAACAAAGCATGAGATAAACTGAAAGTGAATTCAAATTGTGACTGCTACAGTGGTAGGAACTTTGATATGCCAATCTTACATCACTCAATTGAAAAGTCGTATTTAAAGCTGTTGTGCCAAAAGATGTTAATTTGGCAAAATGCACTTTAAGTCACAAATAAAAGCCAACATTGTTTTAAAACTACAATAGTATAAGAAAGAAAAAAACAGTAAGTTAAGTAACACGAGATGTGTGGAAAGAATATTTTTCTAAAAATCCCACTATCAACTTTAATAAATGTTGATCTAAATTTGTTAAAACAACTTACATGTTTTTTAAGGTATATTCAGGGTGATACAGGAAGAAATGGAAGTTCATAATATAAACAAAGGTTCGGAAATGCTTAGTTTTTTTTTTTACATACTTTGGAAAAGTTTAGGATGGAGAAAAGTGTTGTAACTATGGAAGGGCTATAATATACATCTTGTACTAAATTAAAAAGTTTTCAAGATGAAAGCCAGGAAAAAATCTCAAACTGCTCCTCTTAAAAACACAATCTTTATCTAATTCATACAAGAGAAAAATTATAATAAATTTAGAAACCAAGCCTACTGCAATAATTACCTTAAGATATACCTAGATATCTTGTACATCAGCATATAAGATATTAAATTCCTTAATCGGATTTTAAAGGTAAAAACAGCCAAAAACCACTTTTGAAATTTTTCAAATTATTAATAATTGCAACTATTTAATCTTCACAGATATGAAATTCTTATATATTAACAGGAAAAATTACAGTTTCATATTAGAATGTATATTAATAATATGCATTTGTAGATGATATTTCCGTTTACACTTTTTAGGACAGTATGGACACTGGAATTTAGGTTCGACTCCGCACTCTAAATTCTGATGGCGTTTAAGATCCGTTTTATGACTGTATGATTTTCCACACACACAGTAAAAGCGTGTTGGAAGTTCTTGAGTACTTGGAGCGTTGTAACAGTTTCTATCAATGTATGTTGAATTTAAAGGAAAGTTGAACGTATTGACATCTGAAAAAAAGAAAAAATAACAGTGACTATGGTATTTGTATGTATGAAAATCTATTTTAAATTAATGTCTTTTGATTTTGATTAGCATGTTTGTGGTCCCAAGTCACTATTATAATTAATAATAATAATATTACCTTGTTAGGTCCGTCACGTGACTTATTGTCGTGTATTTATTACAACATGTTTCGGAGCCGAAACTCCATTTTCAAGTTCTAATCACTCCGAAGAGATCGTCGCACATTAAAATAAATAAAACATATACATACATACACACGTACACATCACACCAACACATAAACACAATATCGCGCTTGTCATAACATTAGGTGCGCAACCTATCATTGTCGGTTGAATACTGCCGGTATTGCGTTCAGGGATCTAACGATGATTATCTCTGTTTGTCTTCTGTAAATATTTGATGGCCGTATCATATAAATGGTGAAATGAAAGTTGGTCATTTAAGATATTGTCCGATTTATTTTTGAATGCTTTATACATTTCGTACTCTTCCTTAGCATTCATTAGTCTACCTTTGCTGCAAATGTGTAGGGTTTCTACCAAAGCGTGGAAGTCACCTGGGCTATGTTTGTTTTCGGCAAGGTGACGAGCGTAATTGGAATTGTTAATGTTGGACTTATTGTTGGAAAGATGTTCCTTGTAACGTTCGATGAACGCTCTCCCTGTCTGACCTATCTAATGTTTACTAAAATCCTGATTTACTACAATCTTTTGATTTGTTTAAATAGTTTACACTTTTGAATTAGATGGAACATTTTATAACAACTATAAATTAAAATGGCTTCTAATTTATAAAATGTAGTAAGTTTACCATACTTTAAAAGACCTTCATAGATTTTTAGAAAGCTAGTAAATTTAATAGCAAAGATTTCTGAACAAAAAATCCACCAAGATCAACTGTCTTTTTATATTCTTTAAGAGAAAATTTCATTATTTCTATGAATTGATGTAAATAAGGTTTGATGTTTTAGTGTTTTATGTAATGTTTACTACAATCCTGATTTACTACAATCTTTCGATTTGTTTAAATAGTTTACACTTTTGAATTAGATGGAACATTTACCAACTATAAATTAAAATGGCTTCTAATTTATAAAATGTAATAAGTTTACCATACTTTAAAAGACCTTCATAGATTTTTAAAAAGCTAGCAAATTTAATAGCAAAGATTTCTGGACAAAAAATCCACCAAGATCAACTCTCTCTTTATGTTCTGTAAGAGAAAATTTCATTATTTCTATGAATTGATGGAAATAAGGTATGATGTTTTAGTGTATTCTCTTTTAATTGCAAGAAAAAACCTTCACACTCATTACCTCTTAAAATGAAGAAGCCTCTGCTAGGATTAACCCCTGTATTCTTCTTGCTTAATAGGGAATAGCAGCAACAATACACCAACCACAGACTTTATAAAAATGTAATACTATACGGATTTTATTCTATATAATAATTCAATCCTACTTTGTTCTTCAACAAATTCTTACATTTTGTAAAACATGGCCGTCTTTTGTACAAAAATTGAAGTGCAAGGAGAGAAAATAAATTTACATTATTGTATTCCTGAAAAATATACAGAATGTCACAAAAAAACCTTTGCCCGCTATCGTATTATATACATTGAAATAAATTCAAAATGATCACTAAATTTTTTTTGAATTCAGCTTAGTTTAATTGCATTAAAATGGTGGCAGTTACAAATTTTTAACGAGAAATATCTTGAAAATTGTTAATTTCACAAAAAATGTACAAGAGACAAAATATTTTTCTTTTTTAACGACAGACAAAATATTTTTTTTTGTCGTTTCTGTAAGTCAAAGGATAACTGAGTTATCGACAAAATACTGAAAACATAATTTCTTGGTAATTAAATCTACATAAAAAATTAGCCTAAAACTAAATTTTTTTGAATTCTAATAGTTTTAATAAATTAAGACAAAATCCAAAACGGCGAGCTTCTAAACGATTACATTCTGCGAGACCATACATCAGATGGTCGTTAAAAAAGAAAAATATTTGAAAATGTTTTAATAGAATTTGAATGAATCTCCTGTTCAAAGTACTCCTTGGCTAGCGATTTGAACACATGACTGGAAGCATTTCTGTAATACTTCTTTCGGAAGGCCTTTCAGCTGCTGGGACGTAGCCATCTCAATGTTGGGAATGGTGTCAAAATGTTTTCTTTTTGGAAAGAGCCAGAATTCGCTAAATCTGGTGAGTAAGGCGGAAGTGGACGGAGAGGAACACTTTTTTGGCCAAAAACTCACGAATCAAAAGCAACTTGTGTCACGGCCTGTTGCCGTTATGAAGAAAGAAGGCATTGGCATTATTCTGGTGTCTTACTTCGCACATCGTTTTGAAAACGTTGCAGTACCAACTTGTAAAATTCTAAGTTTACAGTTGTACTCCTTGGAATGAACTCTGATCGCGCTATGACCTCACTATAAAAAAAAAACAATGAGCATGACCTTGATGTTCGACTTTGACTGACGTGCCTTTTTAGGGCGAAGTGAGTTACTGGTTTTCCATTTACAACCATGAATTTTCACCTCAGGGTCATAGAAATAAAACCATCTTTCATCTCCAGTTACAATTTTAGACATAAAGTCCGGGATCTGCAAGAAGGTGAACCTTCAATTCCGTACAAATTGAGACATGAATTTCCTTCTGTTCATCAGTCAAAAGTCTAGGAACAAATTTGGCCCTCACTCATCTCATTTGCAAATTATTGGTTAAAATGCTTTGCACGGACCAGTACAAAATATTAAGTTGTTCGGTAAGCTCTCAAATACTCATTCGCCTGTTTAAACTAACAAGTTTGGCCACTTTTTGCAAATTTGATGGAAGGACATCCCGACCGTTCCTAGCCTTCAACCGACTCATTTCCGCTTTTAAATTGCTCTTACCACTAGTAAACAGTCTTGAGAGTTATCACATTATCACCGTACACTGATTTTAACATTTCATGAGCTACTTTGGCACTTTTTGGCAACTTGAAATGAAACTTAATGTTAATGCATTGTTCGAAATCCATGATGCACGACAGACATGGTAAACATGACCTCACTCCAGCAGTTGACTGACAAGTCAGAACGTGTTCAAACTTGACACTACCTGTCTCAACAGCTCCGAAAGCTATCGGACATATTAGATTAGATGGATGCAAGTTGCTGCTATACAAATTCATTCACCGTACTTTTTATCGTACCTTGTATGTTGTAAAAACTACACCATTCTCCAAAATAGCCTGGGATTTGAAACAGGGAAGTGTTAGTTGAAGCGTCTAAACTGCGTGGATGGTTTGTTGTACCCTGCGCATAAACCACAAATGCGATGTAGTTTTAATTTTGTTGAACGTCTCACTGCATGAAATCTATGAATATCTGCAACATTTTTGTTTAAAAGGAAAAGGAAGAAAATGCAAAATATTTTACTGTCAAATGCGAGATTATATTTATTTTACAAATTCAAACTACATAAATGTTTCGAAGAAATGTGCGAATTAAGGTGATATTTGTGTTTACTACGTTGAGGGCAATATGGACACTGAAACTGCGGTTCTTTGCCGCACTCGTAGTTTATATGGCGGTTCAGATGATGTTTCAGTTTATATGACTTTCCACAAGTAGTACATTGGTGTTGAGATTTAGGTCTGTCGGTGAAATTGTAATTTGAGTTCGTGGTTGAAGCTTCGGTGCTAAAAAAGTGGCTTATGCGAATGTTATCGAGTGACGATCCTGAAACGTTACAAAAATATGTCTTAATAATAAGTTCTTTAAGGTTACATAATATGGAGGAAAGTACAATCCCTCTAATTATGTTTAAAAATTAACTTGAGTTTGTAAAAAGTTAAGACAAATGTGTAAACCAGTTGATATTAATATTTACCAGATTCCATAGTAAAGAGTAGGCATAGCGGCAAGTAATCCATACATCTAGTTGTTTAAGGCAGGCTGTTATGAAGTAAATATTACATACCTGTAATATGAAAATACAAGTTTGTTTGGGCAATACCTTAAAACAAATTAAGAGTTTAGCTGTATCCAATATTGTTTGTAATTACTTCTAATTCTTAAAAATGATTGTAAAAAAAAAGCCAAAGAAGTTCAAACACAGATTTATGAAAACACACAGTAGTGGCAACACACAGATGGCAGAGCTTTAACTTCAGTCAGTGCCTACTTGAGTCGGTGTCAACATAACTTTTCACATGTAAAACTGAACTGTGACGTCACACAAATTATTGATTTTATCTAGTCTAATTAGGTTCAATTTCGCAGCTCATCATCTATGTTTACTGACACATTTTTTTTTTGTAAAATATACTGGAATTAATAATTTTTGGTAACCTCGACAAAGCTACCATATTTCAAGTCATGTCTTGTTTATTTAATTTTATTAGCTCATGTTTAATTGTATATATTTTATTGTTGATATTTCTAGTACACCAGAAGTATCTACATGTTTTAGAGTGTAGAAAATAAATATATGTATATACATGTTTTTTTTTACTTGAATAATTATAACAGACAACTGACATATAAAAGATTACTTAAAATCTAATTACAAGAACTTGGCATGTAGTAATTACCAATTGTTCTGAGTTAACCTGTTCAAAATGTTTCAGTGCTAGCACTTTTTCCTTACAGACAATATTCCGTGAAACTAAAAGACCACGTTCTCAAGACACAATACATAATATGTATATTATATCCGCTATACTTATAACAAGTAAACTGAGAATTCGCTGAGAAATAACGAGATACACATCAGTCTTCTCTGTTTTGTTAAAAATGTAAATGTTACTCAGAAATAACTCTTCTACTGATTATTAGTAAACACTCTGATGATGCTCATATAATATATTAAATAAATCGAAGAAAACAGCAGTAATGCTGTCAAAACACAAGAACATGTCCGTCCAGTTCTAGGTTCAGTGATGAACTGAACTTTCTCCTGTTTTTAGAAAACAAAAATAGTGGATACCTCTTTCTCACAATAACAATGCACTTTTCTTGTTGCAAATTTCTTGGGGAAATTTTTCTGCCATTGGTTCTGATGCCCTGTAGAGTCAACAGTTATTTATTCTCTTACTGTTTTACTAAATAAACAATAAGCCTGACTACCATATCCACTATCTATTCAATAAACATTTTTTTATCGCTAACCAACCATTATTTCTTGTGCATGCTTTATAGAATAATTTTGAAAACAAATATTTAGTTTATTATAATTAATTATATTGCATGTTATTTTTCATTATTTATCTATTTTTCTCATCCTCATTATTTATGAAATCACATATGTTACAGATTGAGACAAAAGGAACTACAAGTCGCCTTCAAGATTTATTTTGTCCACAACAGTTTTTTGTGTTTTCCCAAATTTTACATCCTACAACGTTCTTTTCATGATTATTTTTTATTATTTAATTAAAATTGTATTTGACATTGAGTATTGCAATACACTTCTTTTACTGTTACTTTATAATATGCCAAATTATTCAATTCAACTCGATAGAAATAACTTTATAAGTTAAAACAACAAATATTGAATTATTTATTTAACAGAATTCGATTAATTAAATTATCACTAATATAAATGTTCAATTTATCAATGTTAAATTAACAGTTTTTTTCTCTTTTATAACAATTTAATATTCAGTTGATCTTTCGGTTTATAGGTTAGTGCCGGTCTTAACCCAATTGAGATAAATTATAACACAAAGATTTAATCATAAAAGCACATGGGAATTTTGAAATATGTGAATGAATAATTTTAAGACAATAATAATAAAATAAAATATTTATATAATATTACAGTTGTGGTCGTGTATATATAACACCTATGATTGTTATCTTTTTGATCCTAAATGTGTAAACAAATCCTAAATAAATGTATTGAAAAGCCTAAGAATAAAGATGAGCTGAAACAGGAAATCGAAAATGTGTGGAATGAGGAGATTAGTGACGAAAACTTAGTCCGATTTAGCCTAGGCCTAAGTAGGATCTCAACCAGATTGTTGTTTTCAGTATATTTAAGATGAATCTTCTTCGGTATAAGATGTATTACATAATAATTCTTATTTTTTAATCTTCCTGCTCCTCTTCTGTTTTTTTACAATAATATATTAAATTGTATTCAAGAATATAATAAATTCGGTTTTGATCTTCTATTAGAAAAATTATTAGTTTTTTTAATAATCAATCCTTTCTTCTGCTATAAAACATCTGTCTTAGTTTTTATTACATATGTTTTTTATTCCTTTAACATTTGTTTTGCATTTTTGTGATTTATTATTTAGAGCTTCCACCACAATGACATGACTTATTACCTAAAAATTCACCCAATGATCATATCAATACCCTGTCATCTCTTCAGTGGAAACCGTTTTATTCAGTGATCATGTCATGTCACTTTGGTGGGTGCTCTATCTTAAACAGAAAAACATATTTTTGCATTCTGACTATTCAAACATATGCGAGAGTCAGCAGGTTTTGTAATGCAAAATTTCAATGCGATACTGTTATTCATTTCTGTGACAAAGAGATAGCCAAACAAGTTTTCTTAGGTTTTTTCTTTCTAAAAATAACTATAAAAAAGTATTACAATATATTAATCATTTTATAAATCAAATTTAAATATACTGGAGAAATGTGAGTGTGACACACCAAGGTTTATAGTAACTTTCTTGAGCATGTTTAGTTCTAGAAGAATTACCGTACAAATAAAACAATATAAAATAAAGGCCTCAGTTTGTTCTGTAAACACAGATGTGCCAAAGGTTTCTAAACACTATTTTACTTTAAACAAATATTTTTAACCAAAATTTGGTCCTGCTAGTGTTTTTTTTTTTTTTTTGTAAATTATACCTCTAGCACACTTTTTTTTTAATTTTAGTTGCAGTATTTTTAGAAGTAGAGGTGTTGGTAATAGTATTTTTAGCAACATTATTGGGAATATTTTTGAAACTATAAATCAGAAACTTCAAAAATAATTAATTTTAATATCCTTAAACGAAGAGCTTTCACATGGCAGTATCAATAAAGTATAAATTTTGTGGGTGCAAACTCTCAAAATTTCATAGGACAAATTTTTGTTAGTTCCGATTATTATAATATATATATGCTGGTTAACATTCTTTATAACTATGTACGGTACAATTTTAGATTGATAACTTAATCTGTTTTGGATAAAATCTTTATTAACTTAACTGTGTATTTTTATGGTGATATGAATTAATGTGACCAGAAGATGGGGTAACTCGAAACTAAAGTCATCACACCAAGCAACATAATACAGGATTGAATAAGACGTATACAGGTAAATTTACCGTCTCAGAAAAGAACAACAAAAAAAAACAAGTAATCCTTTATAAAGGTTCTGTATTTTCATTTTAAGGTTCTAAAAATATTTTTTCTAAAAACATATGTATACTGGAGACAAAATCCTCAATTTGACTGGAATGGAAGTGTATTGAGGTCCTCCATCAGTTTCTCATTTGATAAGATTTAAAAAGGAGTGGAAAGGAAGACAACTTTATTAAACCACTTTGTGTATGCCATAAGCAAAATATACATACAATAACAACTTTTATTTAATTACATAGTTTTTAGAATTTTTCCATACGTGTGCTTTAAGGCAATATGAGTTTTAAGATGGTCCTTGCGTTTGCTTTGCTTGGGACAGTATGGACACTGAAACTGCGGCTGTTTGCCACACTCGTAGTTTATGTGTCGGTTAAGATGACTTTTCAGTTTATACAATTTCCCACAAGAAGTACATTGATGTTCATGTATTAATGTTTGATCATAAAAAGGAGGATTCATCTGAATTCCACTAAGCATAGTTCCTGGAACAGTATAAAATAGGCATCAAGACTGACTTTTTTATAAAGTAAGGTTAATAATTTACCATTAAAATGTAAAAGATAATGTAAATTCAAAGGTGCATGAACATTTTTAAGTGTAATATTGTGTAAAATTGGTTGTCAGACCATTTCAATTATTGATATTTCAAGTCTCTTATTGTTAATATGAAATTTGTATAAAACATAACACCTAATTTGTCTTTTTTGTGTTATTATCATGATGACCGCATTGGCTATCCTACCATTTTTAAGTGAGTGTCTATATTTATTCTTTTTTGTTATTTATAAAAAAACAACTTTTTACACATAACAAATACTCTAGTAAATTTAATTCTCGGCATACTGATTTATGAGAGGGCCAAAAAGAATATGACAATAGTTTTAATCCCTAACTCAAAAATAGCCTTGTAGTGATAATCGCATAAAAAAGACTTTTGGATGGTAAATTTCATAAAATTGTACATTCAATTTTGGTTTTAAACATTGTAATTTACCAAATATTTAATACTGGCAGGCAACCCTTGCCTAATTGTTGAGCATTATCTGTGCAGTATTTAATAGTCTTGCAACTGAGAGGTTAACTTTCCTGACTTCAAGCTCCCCGGTTTGAATCCGGGGACCTTCAACATTTATCTAGTTGGAAAAAGTTGATTTTAGGTGATGATATCACATCGGCCATTTGCCTTACTTAAAACTATTAAATAAATATATATGTGCTGTGTTTTATGCAATAGCCGCAGTAGTGGGAGGATGAAATCGATTCATTCATTTCAAGCCAAGCTGTCATTGCGTCTATAGCCCCGAGTATATCCGGACTGCTGACCTACAGTCTCCTCTGCAAGCCATTCCCAAACCTAACTGCTCAACTGCGGCCTGTAGGCTACATATTAACCTTCTTAACATTAAAAAAAAGTTTAAGTTGTATACTCTAATGGGAAATAAATTGAGCATACAATGTTGTTTTATAAGCATGTATTGTTTTACCATGTATTTTCAAGCTACATAAAATATGTATTAAATGTAGAAGTTATGATTTATCACACACATGCAAACCTGACATGTTTATAAATTTTGTTGTACTTATAAAATGATGTAGAAGCCTAAAAAAAACTATTAAACAGTATGATTCTGATGGGAACTAAATATATAGGCCTATATCTTAAAGTTTTTTTTTCATTTAAAATGAGTAAAAAAGAAATGTGGGATAAAATCACTTAGGAAACTGTAAAAGCCTGTAGAAATTTTGTTTTATTATTCTAAACTTACAAATCAATCAAACTACATACTGGTGATGATGTTGCATGACGTGAAATTTGAGCGCACTTTTATAAAAACATCTCTTTTCACAGAATGGACAACAAAACCGAGGTTCCTTCCCGCAGACCAGTCTTTGGTGGCGGATTAAATCTCTTTTATACCTATAGTTTTTTCCACAGCCACCACAAGGAAATTTGGCAACCGGTTCTGAAAACATTTTTTGATTTTGGAATCCTGAATCTTCATCCAAGTTGATGCAAACATAATCTGCTTTATTCCATGTTGTTCCTGGAATTGAAATAACTAATTCACTAACGGACGATTATGTTTAACTTGTTTGCACATAAAATGCAATAATTTTAAGCAGGAGCATGTGAAATTATAATCGTAATGTCAATGTTGTAGACAATTGTTATTATTTATTATAAAACATGTACAAAAACTAATGATAATATAAAAATAACATTCTAATAAACGTAATTAAAATCGTTTTAAATATATCCTGATATTTCTCTGCAACTTAAGAAGCTCCAAAAGCAAGGAGCTGGTCATATGTTTGATACTTGTACAGCAACACTAGTTTAATAAAGTACCATCGAAAATACAAAATAGTACCAATCTAATTTATTTTATAAGAAACCAAGTGTTATTTAACTGAAAAAGTTTTGCAAGGAATTGTGTAGATTGTTGTATTAACAACACTTGTTTTTTTTTTTTTTTACATAAAATAAAAAGATAAAAGCATATTTTTCTCACTTATCCCAAATTTAAAGTATAGAATTTATAGTTTTACTTTGTTAGTAAGTGGCCTATGTTTTTTTTGGAGGTTACATTACTTTTATTTATAGCATAATTTTGTATGGCATACTATAATTATTTTGGGGAAAAATAATAACAAAAATATTAATAAACTAGGGGATACCCCGTTGGTACTTTCTATACACATAATCATGTTATGTTTTGTTTATAATAAAGGTGTAGGATTAATAATATCCCCAAAGCTAAGATGGTAAATAATCTTAAATGTTCAAATCAAATTATTTCGTATATTTTATAACAGCAGTTATAATAAAGGTTAAAAGAACCAGTAAGGCTCAGGTCTACACTTTTAAAAACCTAACCTAAAAGTTAGAAATACAAATAGTTGCTCCAAAGTGTGAAATCAGGTGTTAATGGAAATATTGGAGCAAACAGCTGTTTTATCTGTTATTTTATTCAATTGGTTGCTACGGTAATTCATCAGTCTAGGCCTAACCTAAGAATTTTTCTGACTACATTTACAAATATTGAAATAAAAAATTTTTATCAAAATGAATTATAGCCTATGTTACTCAGGGATAGTGAAGCTTTTTATAAGTGAAACTATTTTTTCAATCGGTTCAGTAGTTCCAGAGATTACCATCTACATACAAACAAACAAAAACAAATTTTACCTCTTTATAATATTAGTATATATTGACAGTTTAGCGTAAAAACAATCTTCATGATTGAAAAAAAAAATAACAAAATGAGTGCCAAATTAGTTTAGAACTATAACTACTCATAACTACTATAACCCTCATCCCCACATATAATATTTTGTACTTAAAAACTTCAAACAGTTCT